>JACJUY010004411.1:34261-53527 GCA_014220935.1 Platorchestia sp. MABIK
TATATCGAGTCACAACATTGAGAAATTTCGGAAATACCGTGCTTTACGAGAAAATACAGAACATCGAGTCACAACATTGAGAAATTTCGGAAATACCGTGCTTTACGGGAAAATACAGTATATCGAGTCACAACATTGAGACACTCTGTAGGTCAGGCGCACCACGAGCTTTGTAAGTTAGGGTGAGGCAGCAATTCCTGATAAAAAAAATGTAACTGACGCAACTGATAGCCAAAACGAAACTGAGTCATTAAGTACAACTACGTTTTCATTAATTAAGTACGACTAATTGGTCACTTAAACAATTAATAAATTAAAGTTGATTAATTAGAACTAATAAAATAATTAATTTAATTATGAACCATTTGTAATTAGTTAAATTAAAGTTAAATAATTCTCTTTTAATTACGTTTACTACGACTGAGTCATACGATTTTAGTTCAACGCACGAACAAACGCTTTAATTTCATTACTTTTTTTTACAAGCTTCGTATCTTAATTTCTTAAGATATGATTTGTTGTCGTTCATGCCAGTAATTATCACTGCCACTGATATTGGTCAGCATTATTAGTAATACATTTATTTTCATCAACAATTAGTACCATGGTTGTATCATTTGTTCCATCACACTTTCTTCATTGTGAGCGAACGGACCCGTGGTTTGCCTACTATTATTGTTATTGTCAATTATATTTAGAAGATAATTCTTCTACGATTTAATTTGTGAAACTTTTCTCAATCCCTTACTTCTGCGTCTGCCATTACTGGTAAAAAGTGTTATAATTAACACCAGAAGTTTTACTTTCTTTGCTAAATTTTTCACTGAGCAAACAGCAAAAATTCACTCTACCATTATAGACATTCACTCAAACCAGCACGTATTCTTTGGTGAAGTTGACCAAATTTAGAGCAGCATGAAACTCGTTCATCTCATGTACCTTGACTATCAGGAAGCTTAAGAAAAAGTTTCAAACGCTATTCTACTAGACCAAATGGAAATCCATGAGGTGTAGAAGAGACTACTCTCTGTGGAACGAAACAGGCTCACTAGTCAACAGCAATTCAAGGCTCACTGGTTGAATTAACGATTCAGGTGTAATCGTGTAATTTAGAGTAATTAAGAGTAATAATTTTAGAGTAATAGCATAAAGTAATTTTACAGGTGAGACACCTGTAACATCAGGGGTCACTCACGTACCGTTCTAGGCCCACTTCTTTTCACCTCATGCTACACTTCAACAATCTTGACCTTGGAACCATCAGTAAAATTAACAACTTGGCACTTGACATGAATCAAGTATAAACAGAGCGTAACAGTTTGAATACCCATCCAAGCAGATCTCCATCAGCTTCGTCATTGGAACAAAACCGAGCAAATGAGCTTGAACATCCCCAGGATAAAACATAAAGCCCTACATCGTGTTGTCTGATAATTTCATGTATCGATGAGACACTATTGCAATTCATTGATAGACTTGTAATACCAATAAAGAAATCCGTTGGTCCATGGATGTTAAACAAAATGATCAAAGTCTTCCTTGCAACCGCCATTTGAAAAAAGTCAAATGCTGGAACCGGCTGCTAGAAAATCTCGTTTCTGCTGCCACTGTAACCCGTTCAAAAATTGGCTTCACAATTATTCGAGTAGGAAATACGCGTGTATTTTAACACTTTGACTGCGACGTGAGCCATATTTGGTCACTGAGGGAGTTTTCATTATGCTGCTGACCGACCAGTAGTCACCAAATAAATTTAAAAAAGTACCTAATCATAACTTAATGAAAACACGATCGAGTTAATGTTTGGTATTTTCAACATTGCTTACTACAATCGACTTTAAATTTAAATTAAATATTAAAATTCAGTTTTTCCTGTCAATGTTAAGGAGTTAAATTCTATATCGAAGTCTGACCTCAACTCCATAGAACCATTAAGAGTATAACATATTATATTAAAATCCGTCCACTGATATTACTGATTACCCTCCTCCTTTTTTGTCGCATCCAACTTCTGCATTGAAGCAACCTAAGTGGTTCAGACCTGAAAGCAAATGAATTTACCGTCTAAGGTAAGAAGTATAGACTACGTGCAAAGCCCTGCATGAGGGCCTCGTGGCCAGCTGAGCGCGCAAATGGAACGGCGTCATGATGCAAGTTTTTTGTTGCTGGTCAGCAGTCTCTACGGGCAGCCTTGGTATATAGCTGTGCATGGTAATGGGCCTGTCAATCAAGATCTCTTTGACTAAAAACATCTGAGCGGCTATCCACACAAGGTGACATACCTCACGTGCTGTAGAGTAATTGCGATAATGTAATCACTGTTTATTTAAATGACGGGACAGGCATGGATCTGGTAGCAATATATGCAATATTCAGATGTTTAGTTTATTATCTACTCTAAGTATGCCATTGATGATTAGCTTTAATGCCTGTTGAGCGTTTCAAATTTAGAAATTGATTAAAGGGAAACTCTCATCAGCTATCGCCTGAGGTATGGATCCTGTCTTTCCATCCTTCACAAAATATTTTCAGATTTTTGCTCCTATTCGCAATCGTGCATCTGAATGCTTTTTCCTCTTTCTTAAGAGGAGGGCGTGGAGTCTAAGCTCAATCAGACGAAGGGATTCACCGATGGCATTGTTAACCAGTATTTTCAACTTTTTACTATCACTGAAGCTGCTTAGCTCTGCGGAAAATACAAGGGTTACTGAAATGGACTTGAACCAGCGTCACTCTTCACCATGCAAAGTGTGATGTCCTACCTTCACGTCACTGAGAAGACTGAGGGTCGAGCTAATTGAATAGCAATTACTTAACTATAACTGCTCAAACATAAGGCAGCTTTCTGCAAACTATTGAGGGGAATAACGAGTAATTTCCGTTTGAAGAATTTCTTTTCGTGGATTACTGAACAATGAAAAATTCCAATCAAAAACAAAGATATCATAGCTACATACTGTACTTCAGTATCCAAGCACACATACCGTCTGCAGTTCATCTGACATAAAATTATAACCTCAAAGAGTTGCACACGAACTTTGTATTTACTATGAGGAATATCTCTCACTATTCAAAGAACTTTGTTGAGAATGGAAATTAATGATATCACCTAATGCAAGATTTGGTACACATGGAGGACAGTGCAGAACATACTCTATGCATGCCACGCTCTATTTTTTGTGGCGTGGTTTGTGCAAAAGCGGTAGAATCTTTTTCGGATCTTTTCCAGATTAGCCCCGCCATTAATGCAGCATATAAGTTCACCCACTTCTAACTTTCGAAATAATGCATCTATCGACTTCTAATTACTCTCAAACGAAAGGTTAAAACAATCTTTCGTTCGAAAGAAATTTGAAGTCGATAGATGCATTATTTTGAAATTTACAAGTGGGTGAACTTATGTATGGCGTTAGTGGCGGGGATTATCTAGAAAAAATCCTCCTTTACCATCGAAATTATGAGGCTGTTTCTTAAAACAGTTTCGTGCTCAGAGATTAGCGGCTAGCAATGTACATTCATTCAGTATCTGAGAGCAGCTCACTAACTAGAGAAAGACAACAACCTTGTTTACCACCGTGCATACAGCATAACTCACTCAACTTTATACAATTTAAACAATTTATTTACCACAGGTGAATAACTTCAACTTAATATTTCTGGATAATAATTGTTGCTATTTCACCTTGACTGAGCACTGGGCCTAAGAAAGCGCTTACTCTCACACTTTCAACTTTGGCCAACTAAGGCGTGCACTGCAAAGGTTTTGGGTAAACAGAAACCATTTGGAGAACAATGGCGTAGATTGCATAATCAATGTGACATAGTGTAAACAGAAACCATTTGGAGAACGATGGCGTAGATTGCATAATCAATGTGACATAGTGTAAACAGAAACCATTTGGAGAACAATGGCGTAGATTGCGTAATCAATGTGAAATAGTGTAAACAGAAACCATTTGAAGAACAATGGCGTATATTGCGTAATCAATGTGAAATAGTGTAAACAGAAACCATTTGAAGAACAATGGGGTAGATTGCATAATCAATGTGACATAGTGTAAACAGAAATCATTTTTTATCAGCTGTTGTACAACTTCTTTCTAGAAGCTTCACATATTCAGTGTGAGCTGCAAGAAAAAATGAAGAAATCACAGAAATAGACGAGGCAAATTACAAAGCACATAATCTAAAATTTCATTTCTACGTTTTCAAAACCTTTGATAAAGCAAGTCGCCACATTACAGAAATCAGATATGATGGCCGCTGACTTACCAGACACCTATAAATTAGAAAGGTCAAATCCGTGGGAAAAGAAAGGCTCCTCATGATTTTCTATTCTTTCTTGGGTTTATTAGTTATTGTGAGCACCAATGCAATCCTTTTTGTGGATGGCCTTTTCAACACTAAGTAACTTGTTCACTTAAGTCTTCAAAAACTGCACCTAGGTTCACCTAGGTCTTCACGATGTCGATAATCGAATCGTTACTAAAAGTTATAAATCTTACCAAGCGTTAAGCTGTTGGCTGATTCGACTACTCTCTACTTTATCGAACGTGCTTGAAAAAGATTTGAATAGTCGACCCTTCCACCAGACTTGAATGGAAAAAAATTACTAAATAAAACAAAACAGTTGCGCGTATAATAAAGAGCACACGAACTCAAATAATTTGTTTTATTTAATACCTGTAAACATTAAACAGAGATTTCGACCGTAAAGTGCAAATCGGCCATATTTGTTTGACCTATTCAAGGTCTCCGACAATCTCAAACGTGGGGTGGCTGGTTGAGGAAACGTAAAATCAGTGAGAAAGACCCAATAAAACGTAGTTTTTAATCACTTTGTTTTACGATCACGTTTGGAATAAAAAATCTCTTCAGCTTTTCATCGAAAGAAGAAGCTCATTGAGAAGAAGAGGTTCTCCTGTAGAGTTTTTAAAATTACCAGAGAAGCTGCCTTTCCAGATACTGTAAATATGGATCCATGGAAGGATATTCAACGAGAAGCCTTTTTTCCCATACTGTAACGCTTGGCTCGTTAAATTGCGTCTCAGAGACGTTGACGAATTGAGCAGCATAGTGATCGTTCGTTTACGTCATGCACTCACTACCAGTATACCAATGATTTCTAATTTTATCTAACTATGTACGCCAGAATTTTGACACTGTTTATTTTCTAGAAATGTTAATGTTTAAACATTTGTAATCGCTGGCCATAATTGATTGGCTGTTTACAATTTTGTTAGCTATCCTTTTTTTGGCCGCTAAGACTGCTCAAGCATGATGATTAATTTATATTGTCTCCACGTAACACTAGGTATGAAAAGTTGAAAAATCATCCCTTTATTTGTATTTTTCAACGTAGCACAAATAAACAAAACAAACATCGGCATCTACGGATGCTTTATTTCCAATTGTAGCATGATACATATCACCTTTTACATTGGTTTTTCAAATGCCTTATAACTAGCACCAGGACGCCATGACGCTTTCCCCCGGTCAAAGACCGGTACCCATTTCAGACACCTGGGTAGAGTGGGGTATTTTGCTTACAATTGTTTCTCCTATACCCAACAGAGAAAATCGCCACCAGCGCCGAGACTCGAACCCGGGTTTCCCGCACAGAGTCAAATCCTATAGACACACGGCTATGGCGAGCATAAATGAGAAGTTGAAAAATTATCCCATTATTTACATTTTTTCAACGTAGCACATGTAAATGAAAAGTTAAAAATTCTGCCTTTTACAGAGAAAAGGTAAAAAACCAAATCAAATTAAAACGACCATGTTAATGAACATTCAACCCAACAGGCAAATGCCGCCTGCTGCGCAAGACCCCAGGTTCCGTAACACTCATGAGTTATCCTTAATTAAATTCTGGAAATCACATGTCATATGCGTACGTGGTTTAAGATGAAATTTAGCCTAAATAATGCCTAATTGTCAACAATCAATCATTTAAAAGTAATAAATATTGTACAAATATTAAGATTGAATGCTGTTTGATTTTGCGCTTGCTCTGTATTATTTAACGATAGCGTCGTTCATTAAATAAAATGGAGTATTTGTTTGGGCTACTTTAAGAAGATTCAAGAAAAATTTTTAGTTTGCTAAGATTTTCCGAGAAAGCATAAATGAAAATGAAAAATGGCAATCGCACACGCTTTAATTAACACAAGGTCATAACAATACATGTTACTCTATCTCATCACCAACATTAAACGTAGGTTACTTAACGGTAACAACTGTCTGCTTCTTAACGTCCAATATTTTTCCTGAAGAGGGAAATTTTTTTTTCCAATAATTGTTTGCTGTTTTGGCATCTTTAGTGATAGAGAAACAACATGCAATCGGGAAATCGGGACGCTGTGACTAGATCGAATGTAAAACGCGTTCTGAACGTGGATGATACGAAGTTGTGTAGAAACTTGCCCTCAATTTTGTGTAATTGCATTTATTTGAAAAAGGACACTGGTGTCCTCGTGGGCGTTAAAGGGTTAAGGAATATCTTTCTGAACTCCTGAGATATCTATTACAATTCGGAATGTGGTCTCTTTTAAACACTACTGCCTCCTCCAGCCCTCAAGGAATTTGAGCAAACTTACCGTCTTGAAAATGCGACCACTTTTGCAACACAAAATGGACGTGCCTTAGACAAAAAGTTGCTTATGAAATCCCATCCGAAGGACAAACTAATTGTAGAACTGTGCAGCGGATAAATTTTTACAAAGCAAAAGTGATAGGATTTGATAGCGTAAACTTTTTGCTCTGTTTTCATTGGCAAGAAGGATAAATTGCACCCGAACAAAGAGTATTCATTTAAATTTTTGCATCAAATTATATCCAAGCGCGACAACAATTCAGTGTGCAACAATTTCGATGAAAACGAAGCCGCCATTTCTCCAAAGAAAGAAGGACATTACAGAAAATGACGACAAGTTGTCCAATTTCTCGTACAAAACCGACTCCTCTCGCCTTACGCAAGTTCTCATTTAGGTGTAAGAATATGTGTGTATTTATATATATTTCATTTATTTGTAATATTTATAACTATTTATTTACGAATATGAATGGATGAAGTAAGGATATGAATAGCTAATTTCTTAGAATTGCTAGCGGCCATTGCATTTCTCTTCTTCAAGTTGATATTTTCATCAGAATCATTACTAAATATTTTTTCAGTGATATTCATTTAGTTCATATTTTTCAAGCTTGTCATAATCATCTTATGAAAGCATATGCTGGCTATTTTTCAATTGATAATTTATAGCTGTATTCCAAATAAAATTCTTTTGTTCTTCCCTGAGTTTAAGGCGAGATTGCATGTTCAAATTGCCGCGGATCCATTGCAGTGAGCCTGTGTTCAATCATGGAGCCATCGATTACTTTCATTTATTATTGATTTGTTTTGAAATTAACAAGCCATGGCGAGACGTTACAATTTTTACAAGTTCTGGTAACGTTCTTACAGCAAGTAGCAAAACTAAGCTAAACTTCCTGCATTTCTTAATCACTATGTAACAAGACGGCCAAACCGGTATACTGAAGAGCTACGGACCCAGCTACAAGGCTGGTGCACTCACATGCCAAATCCTCTGTAAATTATATAACATTCAAAAAGGTACCAAGGCCGGGAGCCCCTGCAGGTAGCTAAACCGGTATAGATTACGTGTCTATAACAAGACGTTCCTCAAGGATCCGTCTCGGGACCGCCCCACTCCGGTCCGTATAAATGCTGGCTTCTTTGTATGACCTTCAGTTTACGAGCAACTCTCCTACAGCCATGAATGTCCTGGTAAGGATGCTCCTCAAGCTCGGTATCTGTTGAGAAAAATCTCTTTATTAAAATTTCGTATGATTAGAATGATGAACGAGTCACTGTATAAGCCGAACTGTCTTTTCGAAAAACGTTTAGAATTGTGTAACGGAATAAACGTAATAATGAAACTAATGAGGGATTACGAATTCATTTCGCCTCTGAGAACATTCTGTTCCAAATTTAGCGTGAGTCAAAAAACGTTTTATTTCATTCATTTGGTGACACTTTGACCTCCACGACTTCATGATTCAAAGTTAACTGGAAATCGTACGACCTTGTCTGGCTTAGTTCGTAATTGCTCCACAGTAGTACACAGCGACAGAACTACGTTGCATGGCTATTGTGGTGTGAAGATGCAGTGTTAACACAATGAATTAATTTACTATCATACCCATAACATGAACAATTAATAGATCATAAAGTGCAATGAGTATTAATATGAAGATGTGGTTTGCGCTAAAGAGAAAATCGTTAATAGTTATCGCTTCAGTAATTTTTTTCTTATTGTCGTTTGAGCATTTGAAAAGGGATCCCAATTCATGAAGTTATTTGACAAGCTGACCTACCTGTCAATTAGTTATTTTGCAAGTCAACCAGTTGTTAGTTAACCTGTACAAGTCTGCATGTCCATTAGTTAAGTGACTAAGTATGTTGTTGTTCGACTGGTCATTTACTGAGGAATTTAAACTGCCTTACATCTTGCTGCGTCACTCATCTTTCGCCTAGTCATCTTGCTCAATACCGATGACACTATTCAGTGAAATTATAACGATATATAAAGACTCCAAGAAATATCCTTGCCCTTGCGACAATCTCATTTACATTATTTTTAATATCTAAAGATTGATCAAGATTCCTCAAAATATCATTTGCCACAGCCTCACATGGATTATTCTTCATATCCAAAAATTAACTTAATTTAATGAGAGTTACTAAGTAAACGAGGATTATTAAATAACTACACATTACTAAATGAATGTTGATTTGAAAATAAGTAAGGATTGTTTGATAGATAACAATTACTTATAATGAATGTAACTCTGTTTCAACTTCATGAGGATGACTAAAAATTTCACCTTTGTCTCCATTTACCTCCGAGGGGGAATTTTCGGATACACACAACTTCTCTGTAATAATCTCACAACACCGGTGCAGCAGGGCATGAACTTCCATTACTTCGTAAATATTGTAAAACTAAAAATGCAAAGTTAGCTTATATTTCTTTTACTCAGACAGCAACGCCACTGACACACATACTGTAGTGACACCCCATGTGAATATGCTGAATCGTTTACACGTTTTTAATGTTTGGTTTTATTCATTCCGTGCTTTGACTTCTTTGTATACAATGACACTGGTCATACAATTCTTAGCAACTGACTCGAAATTTAACTTAAAAATGAACAAGAATTTATCTAGCAGCAGCAGTCGCTTAAGCTTGCTT
Source organism: Platorchestia sp. MABIK (assembly GCA_014220935.1). Lineage (NCBI taxonomy): Eukaryota > Metazoa > Arthropoda > Malacostraca > Amphipoda > Talitridae > Platorchestia > Platorchestia sp. MABIK. The sequence goes on from JACJUY010004411.1 coordinate 43,522, forward strand.
CATCAAGTCCAAGAAAACTTGCAGTGACATCTAAGATATGAGCAATAAGACGTTTACGGCAACTTGAACAGGCCAATTGAGATCTCTTCGATCTCTTGAGAGATTTACGGTACAAAAATACAAAATCCCACCAACCTAGTCTGTGCTACCTCGAAAGCTATGCTTGATGATGCAGATTTGATTTTGGTTTTCTCGCGATCTTGGTTTTCTCTTTGTTTTTTGACCATAATATCTCGTACGATAATTCAGTAATATCTTATGGATGAGTTAATGGTACAACACTCACAGCATCAAACGATCTACTGACGCATGCATACAATACCCTACAAGGAAGTTAGTTACTGAACAAATATTGGGATATTATACCGCACCCATTTCAATGCATCATTCACTGATGAAAGAAATTGAATACTTATTTAACTTGCAGTAAATTTCAGTGCTTAGAAATGTTCCAATTTAAACGTCGGGGTTGTAAGTGCAAACTTTGGCATTCTGTATTACTGAATGAGATTAATTAACAATCCTTTCAAAAGAAAATAGTTTATCTCTTATCTTATCTGTGCTCGCCGTTTTACAGTGGTTAAGGGATCGGCCTTGCATGTTGTAGGCCCGGGTTCGTATCCCGGCACTGGCGCGGCGATTTTCCTCGTTGGGTATAAGGGAGAGCTCAAGCACAATACCCCACTCAACCCAGGTGTCGGAAATGGGTACCGGCTTCACTGGGGAACCGTCATGGTGTCCTATATATAGTGTTAGTTATAAGGCATTTGAAAAACCAATGCTTAAGATCAAATGTATCAGGCTTGATTGGAAATAAAGCATCCTAAGATGCCGATGTTTTTTTTTTTTTTTTTAAATTAGTAGAAGGCCAACAAAATAGTCTCCCTCCTTTTCCCTCCAGGTAGTTTTCGCTTGTGTGGTGGCGGTCGCCTCGGCTCGTCCGCAGCAAGTCAACTTCGACAGGGTGAGTAGAGCTGCAATTCTGTGTTGTTTCACTCCGTCTGTTGAGCACATGGAACGCCATTAGCCTATGAGACGCGATCTCGAGTAATACCTCAGCATGCTGTGCGAGTTTCAACTCATTGGGGTGTAAATTCGGGCTTCAACTTATTGGGTTGTTAATGATCCTCTATCATTTAACAAAATTCATAGATTGATGCAAGTGGTGAATAACTGGGACATATTTCTATCTGCATAAGTTGAGATTTGCATGAAATGGTTTTGTGTAGCTCGAGATTCAACCTTTGTCCCCATTCATTTATAACTTGGTATTAATAGATGATAAAGGGCAATGACTATCATTAGGAAGATGCGGTTTGTGCTAGAGAGAAAATCGCTAATAGTTATCGCCTTAGTAATTTTTTTTTCTTGTTGCGATCTCGAATAATCAAAAGAAGGTACTGATTCTTCAAAACCAGTGAACTTCGAGAACGAGCATCTTACATAGTTAAATTTACTGAGGGTAATTGTACGTCAAATTTGATCCTAGAGAACGATTGAGAGTCACATTACTTTGCCTAAGGCTATCATCTTGGACCATAAAGTGCACTTTAGTAAAGTTACATAAACTATGGATATCCACATAAGTTCTCTTTACACAAATAATCATTCTACATATGGATATTCCACATAAGTTCTCTATACACAAATAATCATACTACATATGGATCTCCACACAAGTTCTCTATACACAAATAATCATACTACATATGGATATCCACATAAGTTCTCTATACACAAATAATCATAATACATATGAATATCCACATAAGTTCTCTATATACAAATAATCATATTACATATGGATATCCACATAAGTTCTCTATACACAAATAATCATACTGCATATGGATATTCCACATAAGTTCTCTTTAAAGAAATAGTCACGCTACATAACCATGTTTGGTCATCTCACATGCAGCAATATATAGCATAGCAGCAAAAAATTCTCATTCGGTGTTGTCCACCAGCATGCGGGCTTTTAGTGCATCTCCGCACTACGGCCGCAACGAATTCTATAGTGAATACGCGATCTTGGTTTTAGTTCTGTTAGTACGACACCATGTATCATATTAATAAAACAGCCCGCAAGGAATTCTAGTGAATACACTATCATTCTTTTAGTTCTGTTCGGACGACACCATGTACCATATTAATAAAACGTCCTGCCAAAAATTCTAGTGAATACACTATTATTGTTTTAGTTCTGTCAGTACGACACCACGTACCATGTTAATATAATACAATCATCCATAAATGACAAGAAGGTGCAAAATTATGGCGGGCAACAAGCGTACGATTTCCATGACTCATGACCTCTCTCTCTCTCTGTGAGACCTGAACTTTATACACAAGCAGCTTCGAAAGATCCTAAGTACTTAACCTTAACCTTATCATGTGTCGAAAGTACCTCTCCTAGCTCAACACCGCCTGTTTTTACACCTAGAAGTAAAAATAATATCATTATTGTTCACCATTCAAGCACACTTGATGTCTGACAGGAGAAAATGGTAGCTTTCAGAGCTGAGATGTCTCTCTTGGTGTGTTGAAAACGGTAAATGAACATGTCTTTCTCTTTGTTTAGCCGCATATATTTGCGTTGATCACAATTAAAAGGAAAGTTTAGTAATTTTTGCACTTCATTGTAGTAAGTGTATGTAGTATGTGTAAGTGTATGTCTAGAGGGCAGTCAAAATCTCTAGATACCTGATCTGTGTTAGTTTGGTTTTGCTACGTTTCTTTTTGATCTGCATGAATGATAAACGTGCAAACTTTTCCGCTAATTCATTCGGTAAATTAAAGTCTGAAATTTTAGCACCTCTACTCACAAGAAATAATTCTGTGTCTCTACTCGTCCACTCCTTACAAGTCACGTGTTACACTCTCACACACGAGCAATCGTCTGGTTTTCATTTCAGAAGTATTTCTAATTCCATCACATATTTATGGTAGTTTTCGTCTTCAAACAACGTTCAATTCACTGGTTTCTTATTTTTATTTCAATCATGTTGTTTGTCGAAAATGTACTTCCATAAATGAATGCGAAGTTTTTATCATTGATTGTGTATCGGCTAATTATGTGTACGCAAACCATTTTGTAACTCTCTCATTCAGTTTTGATAAATTTCGTTGTCAGAAGATTAAACTCTTTTACTTAGTTATTTGTGTTTGCCACTGACTTGAAAAACTAAAGTCATGTTTTTGGCGATTTTCGAGCGTAACTTTTACTTAAATACCTAGGAAAGAGAGAGAGCATAACGTACCTTTGTTACTATCTAAACTTTATATACTAAGTAAGTGCATATTTTTGTATCTCCGTTGCCTGTATGAGTCCACTAACATCTGTGATAAAAAATTTAAAATGTACCTTGAATATATATGATCCGTTTGATAACACAACGTTTTTAAGGTATAAATGGGACGTTTTTGTAAGAGCGTTCACTTATATAATGTCACATTTTAGTGTGTATAGAAAGAAAAACTTTGGCTTCACTGTGGGCCCGTTTATCATTTCTGCTCATAAAGCGTTCACTCGAATATATTTCTTTGTAACAGAGCAGTCTCCAAGATACCTTTAGTCAACTCCCAAGCGTCAACGCGGCTTTCGAAACGGAAGGCGCAGTGGCAGGCCTGGACAAAGTGGGCGAACGCATCTCTGAGATCATTCTGAAGAACACGCCCTCTGAGCGTCAAAATTCTATGAAGAGAATCATAGAACTCTCCGATGGGTTCTTGGATTCTGTAGGCACGTGGGTCAACGAGCTGCCGTCTTCAGCGTTCACGGTGCCCGAAGTGAACATTCCTCAGGTGGTCATCCCAGAGTTCGAAGTGCCCGAGGAATGGAAGTTCCCTGACATCCCCGTGCCGGAGGTCTACATTCCGGAAGTCCCAACTTTCAATCAGAATTAAACCTCTTCGAAAGACTGAAGTAGAGTGGTTCAATTGTTATTTTTAAAATCAAAAAATTTTAAGCGCTCTCTAAGTACGGCGGCGATTTTTTGCTGATTTTTTTCAAAAATGCTTTTGTTCTTCGTGTCAATATACGATTCAATGACAGTACCTTTTTCCTTGAAATGAAATGTTTCACTGGTGAGCATTTTGAACCCTGTAACACTCTGAATGTTAAGTTTTTCTGTTTCAAAATTTTACTGAATAAAATCGCATGTTGTGCAAGTTGGTGGAAAAAGTCATGCCTGTTTTTCTACCCGCCTTCGAGTACTTCGAAAATAATGTTGCCAGCTTAGCCTTTTCCTGGCTAAAAGTCTCAAATTTGGCCCGAATAAAGTCAGCATGGCAATTCAAAGCACAGAAAATTAGTTGGCTCATTCATATAAGATAGAATCTGTTACCTTTCATTTAAAATCAAAGAAGTAAGAAATGGTATATTTAAAAACATAGAGAACGGTAGATTCGAAATCTAAATACAGTAGATTTGAACATCTTTGAACATCTGTATCACTTACGACCACATATTCAAGGGATTTGGAGAATCAAATACCTTATTCACGTAATAAATGGTGCAAAATTCCAAATTTTGCACCTTTGGAATTTAAAAAAATAGGATAATTCTTCACAGAAGCCTCAAGATCTTTTCTTTTTTCTTTGGTTCACATTTTTCAAATGGTATACTTATGTTAGCCGAATTGCCAGTGACGCAGAAAAGTGTCTTGATAAACTGATTGCTGATGTACCTCAATAACATTCATTTGAATGTTGGTTTTATGATAAATCAATTTTTCTTTAGCGTAAAATCAGTGCAGGGTAATTATTCAGTTTATCCTTCCAATGACGAATTTACACCAGCATTACTCTTCAGATTTTAAGAATTAAGTGTCATACAACAGAAAAGTATTGTTTACAAAAACAAACGCTTCTCGGTTTCCACCCTATCCTCGAGAAATTCACTTTGCGTCTTGCACTAGACATCATCCCTCTAAATCAGTGGCTCTTAACCTTGTTGGAGGTACTGAACCCTACAAGTTCCACACATGCATTCATCGAACCTTTCCTAGCTGGAAAAATAAGATATGTTTTTTCTTTAAATTCAAAACAAATGTATGTAACTATATACTGTACTAATGAACAAACTGTACCATGCATCATTGCATGATACAGTTGAAACTGACTCACCGAACCCCTGGGGTTCGATCAAACCCAGATTAAGAACCCCTGCTCTAAATCAAGATGATAGTGATGTAATTTCAGAGGACTATGCATTCATGTGTAGAGTCTCAGTAATCTCTGTTTACGTGTCAAGTAACCCAGTACCAATCAAAGTTTTGATTTAGTCAAAACAAATTTTCCAAGCTTTTTCGTGCTATATCCAAGCTCTGTAACCTTACTCAACTTAGGCGAAGTTCGAAAACGAAATTACTCAACTTAGGCGAAGTTCGAAAACGAAATTACTCAACTTAGGCGAAGTTCGAAAACGAAATTACTCAACTTAGGCGAAGTTCGAAAACGAAATTTAAAAGCGCCGAGAAGTAACCACGAGTACTGAAGAGCTTATTGCCCTTAAACAACTACCCAACCGTCTCTTCTGTGCTCTCCACACTCCAAAAATATTAATTATCAATGAACAAATAATAATTATCATCAATGGCAATCACCGTTGTTCCCTTCCGCATTTCGGACTGGTCGTTCGGTCGTCAGTTTCGAAGTCCACATCTCAGCCACGTTCATTTGAAAGGAAAAAAATGTTTACAATGGAAACGTAAGGCTATGTGCTTCTTACATGCGTGGACGAACTATAGTTAAGCGACGAAATGGATTGTTTTACTTTGACCAGTTGGTTATGATCGTGTACGAGTATAAGTTAGCTAACTGGGCAGGGAAGATTTATTTACCACACGTATGCACATATTTGGAATTAAGCCTCAATAGGAAACTCAGTATCTAAAACTCAGTAATAATAGCATAGTGGTTAAATAAGTAACATATATATATATATACATATTGCATGGTCAGTATTAATTGGGCTGCATGGTGCAAGGGAAAGCGTTGCTACATAGTTCTGAACTATGCCACTTTAATTTCTTCAAAAAAGTTTGTCTCTCTACTTCCTAATAAAAGTTCTTATTGGCTCTTCAACCATCGTATATGTCATGAGTTAGAAAAAAACGATAACCTCTCCGACCTTTGTGTATAAAACAAGCTTATGTCGACCATTGTTAGCTAAGTTTTGAGAAATAGCATAGAGACCTGGACCTTCCTCTCTAGGGAGAGCTGCGGCGATGGCAAAAAGACTCAAACTTCCTGTAGTGAAACAAAACTAGCCTAAAATTACCCTCAAAATAACCTGTTTTAATGTAATAAACTACGGGAAAAAATGTGCCCGACTGATGGGAAGATATTTGGTATTTGAGGGCTTGAGTAAGATCAATAAAAACTTATTCAGGGTCTACAGGCTACAAAATTTTACATGAATTTTGTTCTACAGGCCCCACATGTGTAGTAACTCGCGAGAGTGAATCTATCGACGATTTGAGCTCATCATCTAAAAATCTCACTATGTTATCAAATTCTAACTCATACAAAATAATTTTTCATTCCAATAACAATTTTGAATTGATGCTGTTAGTAAAGTGTCGTCGAAAATAACTTATGGAAACTATTAGTCATTTAATAGACGCATTGCGCGTTCTCAGTAGCAACACAAAGAGCTGTTTTCTGCACCTACTTTAAGCGGTATAGGACGGAATGCACTGGGCCACGTTTTTACGATCAGTTCAAAAGCAAACATCGAAGTCGATGCCTTCACAACAGACGCTGTTATCAAGAACTGCTGGCAGTAAATACTCATTTAAGTCGGTGTGCTGCTTTTAGTCCAGGAGCATAAGATTACGCTGCAGTGCCTGTACTTCTAAGAATAGGCTGTAAAAACTGGTTCTCCTCCAGTAGAAGGGCCCTCTCCGCATTAAAAAGGTTGGTTTAAGACTTATGCTGCAAAGACTACATATTTCAGAAGTAATGAAGGCACATGGACGTCGCAGTAATAAGGATGTATCATTCACGGTCCCATCTAATATTTAGACTTCGATTTAAAATCACTAAAGTTTTTAAATTATAATTGCGAGAAGACTGGAATAGGTTAGGTTAGAATGAGCATAACCTAGAATTTTATTTTGTTGCCTGTTTAAATTTTTTGAAAAAACCTCCTCGGGACTCAATGCATTTATCAACATGAATGACATAATTTGCGAAAACATTGTGAAAATTTATGAGGTCGATGGACATAATGACTACTCGAACCTCACTTCTCACTTGGGCGATACTAGAAGGTGCGATACGAAGTACTCGTTCACAAAATCGCAGAATGCTGTCTAAAAGACATATCAGGTGACCTCGATAGTTAATGAATATTTGGCCCGTGGGAAATTACCCTTGGAGGAAATCAAGCTGCCATCCAGTCCATAGTTTCACGCGCAGTGTGGGCTGTAGCTCCGTTTTGTTGAAACCATTCATCGGAACCACGGTCTACAGAATACCAGGATACTTGTTATTAGGTAAAACCTTCGTCAGCATCTCCCGATAGGTTTCAGCAGTTGTCACTGGGTTCATCCATGCCAATACAAAACAAGATGTTGTAGTAAGTTTGGTTACCCGTGTTGACAAATGTATTGACTTAGGTGGTAGCCATTTTGAAAGTTTAACAGGAGACAATGGAAAATTTCAGACCATGCTCACTTCAGCTTTTCATGTGATATTAATTTTAGCTTTATACCACTAATGTTTTACAACTTACAGCTTTTTAAAATCGGTTTTATTTTTTAGGGGACATCCTGTGTTTAGCTCGAAGACATGTACAGGAACATGTAATCTACTCACAAGCTTTCGAGTTTCAAAAATTCTAATTAACTAGATTCCTCTTAACTCAAAATTGACTATTTCCTGTGAAAGAAAAAAAATTAGCATATTTTCATGCAGATGCATTTATTAAAAATAAAATCAGACAAAAGTATTCACGAAGAAACATTTACGATAGAATAGAATTTTGCCTCATGCTCTGAACCATTCTCCAGTAGAAAGATCCAGTGCACACCAAGTTCAACCTCGACCATGAAAACAGCTACACATTTTTCCTCTTTGTTAAATTTTTGAACTCATGGTCTCAATGATGATATTTGGGTACAGAAGTATACGATTCTTGCTTATAGGATGTTTTACATCACGTGAAAATATTTAAATTAATTTGCGAGGATTTTTATTTTTTCATAATTGTTTACAGAGTGCTCGTCATAGCCGTATGGTTTAAGGACCTGCCCTTCCGTGAAGGCATCGAGGGTTGTGTGGCGACTTTCTCAGTTGGGTATAGGGGAAAAACTCAAAGTACAATACCCCACTCTACCCAGGTGTCTGAAATGGGTACCGGTCTTGACCGGGAGAAAGCGTCATAGCATCCTGGTGTTAGTTAAAAGGCATTTGAAAAATCAATGTACAAGGTGATATGTATCAGGCTTGAATTGGAAATGAAGCATCCGTAGATGCCGATGTTTGTTTGAGTGGCTTCGCTGTAGCTTATATATGGTGAGCAGGCAACGACAATATTTGGTTATATTTCAGCCTTGACTGGTTTAGCGCAAAGTTCGCTGATTTGCAAAAAGCTGGGAATGTGGGCATATTTATATACATATATCGTCTCGTATGCTTACTTACATATATATATATCGTCTCATATACCTACTGGCAGTAACATAAAAGCGATATTTCAAATCATTTTAAGCATCTCTCATCGATAAAAACATTTTTGAACATTCAATAAGCAGTTCAGACTACAAGGGATCGTTTTACATGTACAAGATAAAAAATTCACATGATGAATTACACGTGTAGTTTATCGGTAAAAGATCATTTAATTATGGCACAAAGTTGAGGATTTTTTGCTCTTCACTCCCTTTAGGAGAAGGTGATGTTATCTCCCACTTGGATACTCCTTTGGATGTTTCCGACTGCTTATAAAATCAGGACATGGGCAGTAATATCAGTATATTTTTATAACAGTTCTTACAGAAACTGCAAGTCAACACATTAGTTTTAAAGAATGTTTTTAAATGTTAGCACATACTTATTTACAAGCGTTCATATTCAATAAATTATATCAATTACAGTAATTAAATGAACTGAAGGCACAAACATGGGGAATTTAGGTCATAAATGAAAATAAATCACAGCGTAACTGAAAAACAATTCAGAATAAACATGAAAATCAATTCCGAGTATAAATGAAACTAATTCAGGGTATGTATTAAATTCACGGCATAAATACGAAGTAATTCGGGGCAGTCGGTTCAAGGTTTCGTAGGAAACTAATTCGGGGTATAAATGAAAATTAATGTAGGGCGTAAGTAAGATTCAGGGAACAAAGGAAAATTAATTCAGAGCACAAAATGATGCAGTCCTTAATTGGTAGATTTGATACTAAACGAAATCAAGACCACAATAGTGGTCTCTATTCCATGTTGCATTCTTCCAGAACTTTGTTGTGAGGGCTGTGCAATTAACCCTTTGACCGCAACGTGCGTCACGGGTGGCCACAGAGGGGATTTTCATAATGCTGCTGACCGATCAGTATTCGCAAACTCTATTTTCATAAATACTTAATTAAAGCAAAATGAAGGCATGAAATGTAGCAAAATGAAGGCTATTTTCAAAATTGCTCACTAAAACAGACTTTAAATTTGAGTTGAATATTGAACTTCAGTTTAACCCATTGAGGTTAAACTGTTAAGCGTGAATTAGCGGGTTAATTTTCCTCCTGCTGTTGTTTGCCTTGTGCTCCCCACCAGTCTCTGATGCCCTCCATCACGCCATTACGCCTTCATGAATGATTACAAGTATTGTACATTTGTTTTTCCATCATTTGTGATCACGAATGATGCAGTCGTACTTTGCCATTTGTGATCACGAATGATGCAGTCGTACTTTGCCATTTGTGATCACGAATGATGCAGTCGTACTTTGCCATTTGTGATCACGAATGATGCAGTCATACTTTGCCATTTGTGAT
>JACJUY010004411.1:59015-72151 GCA_014220935.1 Platorchestia sp. MABIK
ATTGAAGCCTTACATATCCATAAACTCAAACCTTCCCTCAATGAAAATATGAACGATTTTTTTGCTCTGAAATTGTTTAAAAGAACCGCGCCGTAAATTGTTGGAACAATCGTTGCAGTCCACCATTTCGCTTAATTCTTCGGCCAAGTGAACATGTGTTGAGAATAGTTAGTCTGGGTATTTTACATCCATGTGTGTTTTGGTATTAACTTTATTAATGGTCTGTGTTTTTTCCCTGTATGATTGTATCATTTCCATTGAGTGACCAGTTTTCTTTTCGTCTTTTCAGCCTGATGATGATGCCAGTGGCATTGAAACGTTGCATTTTACCTATTGACCATAGTGTGATTTAGTGTGATTTAGATTAGATTTAGATTATAGTGTGATTATAGTGTGATACTATAGTGTGATTTAGTAAAATGATAAGCAATTTGCTGAGAATTTTAACACGTAATGAACTTCAAATATTCCTTTACTCAATTTCGACATGATAAGCTCGGCCGACTTGAAAATCTCACTCGAGTTTGAAGATCAATTTTGCGTCTCTGCTCATCCTTTTCTTTGCTGCATCAAGCGTTTCACACATCACGTGTGGGGCTCCTTATGTTTTATTGTGTAAATTTTTCCCATTTTAATTCGAAATAAAGTCGCAGTCGTAACTTTCATTTAACTTTAGGAACAAACTTTCGACTCATGATTTAGAGCACGCGAACTAGCATTCATTAGTGTGATAGCATCAACATTTACAAACAATTGACTTCTGACGGAGCAGGAGTTCATGCATACGAGTTCTAAGAAAGAAACCAAAAGTCTTCCTCGGCTTTTTTGGTATGAGTACACCATGCTTTAATTGTAATCACTTGCTCAAATTCATCAGTTTATCCCAAGCTACAATGAAACGCTTTATGCATAATATTACACAGAAATTTTACTTTATTAGACATTTTCCAACATCGATTTGAGGAACTTTCGAAAGTCCTTGATCCTCCTCTAAGGTCGGAGATAAATATAGCTTTAAAATCTTCCACATAGCTGCTGATACGCCTATCTTCAAAGCAGCTTCAAAACTTAAACTGACAATTTGAGCGGCGAGAAAAAGAGATCCAGTACCAGAGCTCAGTTCTTGCGCTTAGCGCAGAGTGCAGAAAAAAACAGAACTAATGAAGCTCAGAAATTTAAAAGACACCGTGAGAATTGCATGTCGGCGATTGCTTGGTTCGAAAAATGTCACTCGTTTTTCTACTTCGTCTGGTACATGAATGGTTGGTAGCTTGACAGGTTGATGTGACCGTCTACCTTATCTGGTAAGAGTACATGAAGGGTTGGTAAATTGACTGGTGGACGTGGTTGTAGGTCAACAATGTTTTCAGCTCGATAGTTATGCTGTGTAAATCTGATGCATCCGAAGAAGGTTTTTATATAATTTTTGCTTTATTGTTTACGTAATTGATATTCCAGTACCAAGCAAACTAAGCCTAAACATAAATATTTATATACTATATATATATACGCGCAGATATATTATATATATACACACATATAATGCAAGTGATGCGTTGAATAAAAACGCTTCCTTTAGTGCCCCCTTACATTGAAATATGAATTTAGGTTTTTGTGAAATCAGGGAATAGTATTGAAAGGAAAATCGGTGAAAGGAAATAATTCTGGATCTAAGATTTCTAAGGTCGACAAAGTGGAAATTCAAAACTATCTTCTCTTGCTTACGTATCAACTAACGTACCAGGCAACAATTACGGAGAAAATTTTTTACCACACTACGCCTATATATTTCCTACACAAAAATGCTGGACCAAAAAAAATTCCTGGAGTGAGAAACAATAAAATGATTACTGCATAGTGCTATCGAAGACATTTCACAAACCCGAATGGAATAATTCGTGAAATTACTATCTAAGTGATGCTGTCACTACGTATGTACTCCGACCGTCAGACGCAAGCAATTTTCACACGAGGCTAACAAAACTTTATACGACACGAATAAAACACTGAAACAAACATTTGCGTCATTGAGTCCGTAACTCAGTGCTAATTTCGGTAGACTGTAAAAGTGAACTTTCACTCTGATACTAACAGTAGAAAAAGTACAGTTTATTATAAATAAAAACATCTAACGTCTGAAAACGATCAAGATAACGTCTAAATTTTCCATTAAGTCGCAGTGAAAATTAATTCCAAAGTTCAAGCACATTTATGATAGAAAGTGTAAAATGCGTCATAGTCTTCTTTTTTGTTGTCTGCATGCTTCAAATGCCAAAGTTCGAGCTAGTTTTAAAAAAGTAAAAAATTGGTCATAGTGTGGTAATGGGTTGCCTTGAATCAGCTGCTCATACACACTAAGTTGGGATTTCAACCCGGACTTTTTACAGCTAAAATCTTCAAGTTTTCACCTGTAAATTTGGAAATGAATAAATGCTGCGTTGTTTTATAGTTAATTTTAATTTGAAGGAGTCTAAACTCTAGAATTTTGACCGTAAAATAAAATGACACCTGGCAACCCTGATATCAAACTGCAGTCATTTGAACAAGTTCTTAGATGGGATGGCGAAACAATTCAAACAACTTAAACAATTTATTTACCGTATGCGATACATCGGAAGAATCATTACACAGATCTATTACAAAGGGCACTTTTAAATAAAACTACCCATACGCACGAATAAGTTCAATGGCTTTTTGGGCATTTTACGTGAATCGTATTCTAACTCGCGCTGTTTTATTCAGTCTGGCGCTCATGTCCTGAGCATACACGAAAGAAAGAATGGAAGAAGAAATAAAAACCGTTTATTTCGAAAAAAGTTGAAACATGAGATGCATTACAACATATTGAATTTATAAAAATTATATTTACGTAATGGATTTTAAAAACGAGACTGGGCGATCGCATTTTCAACTCGACACAAAGAAAAATGCTTAACTTCATAACGGCATATTGATTCAAGCATGTGCAGCATAATCTTTGAGAAATTTAATTAAGTCACGGAAGTTAATTCAATTTAAAACCCACACTGGAACACCAGCCAAGTTCACATCCAACATCCAGTTCGTCATGTAATTGTGGTCTTGGAATTTACTGTACTGTGATCCTTCCATCTGTTGTGTTGTGATCCTACTTTCTATATTGTGTTGTGATCATGCAATCTACTGTGTCATGATCCTTCCATCTATTGTGTTGTCATCCTACTTTCTATATTGTGTTGTGATCATGTAATTTACTGTGTCATGATCCTTCCATCTATTGTGTTGTGATCCTACTTTCTATATTGTGTTGTGATCATGCAATCTACTGTGTCATGATCCTTCCATCTATTGTGTTGTGATCCTACTTTCTATATTGTGTTGTGATCATGCAATCTACTGTGTCATGATCCTTCCATCTATTGTGTTGTCATCCTACTTTCTATATTGTGTTGTGATCATGTAATTTACTGTGTTGTGATCCTGCTGTCTACTGTGTTGTGATCCCGCAATGTACTGTGTAGGGGTCAAGCAAGCTACTGTATTGAGATCCTGCTGTCTACCGTGTTATAATGCACGAGGTGTGTCTCATCCATTTATTTTTTTCAATTCTGCGATATCTGAACACCCGTTGCAATTTTTATCGAATTGGAAGTATTGAGCGATGATTGGTAAAGATCCCAAATGGTGAATATATTATGGCTCTTCATTAAATTAAAATACTTGACTCACAAATAGAGTACATTATGTCACTCTTAACGATTTATTTACTGAAATTAGGCTCGAAATATTGTTTCTCAATTTAATAAGGATAAATTAGTGTTCATCTTTTTGGTTCACCGTTTGTTGAAAAAGTAACTGGGAGAGAGATTCTAAATTCTTTGCCTCTGTTGTCCCATGAAAGTCCGACTGCTTAGTAGCTGACCAGGCCCTTCAAAAAATACTGTATTTAAAAACCGGAGGAAGGTGAAGGCGTCAGTTACTTTTTACGATGAAACAGCCCTACTTATTTTCCATTCTTTAATTTTCAATAAATAATAAAGGTTAATTTACTTGAGCGTTTTTATGTTTTTTTGGGGAAATTAATGATAATTCATAACGCAAGGGGAAGAATGAGAACACGAACTAATACGGCAATAATGTACTGTCGAAACATGAGTTCACTATAGGCCCGTACAGTTGTATGGGGTCGCGTGGATGCTTCTATTGTGAGGCGATGTTGAAGTCGGGAATTTTAACTTCGGGAATCTCGAAGTCAGGAATCTGTGGTGGGGTGAACTTGGGGATCTCCACCTGAGGAATTTCGATTTCAGGAATAATGATCTCCTGAGGCCTGCTGAAATCGATCCTTGAGAAATCAGGGATATCGGGGATTTTGATTTCGGGGATTTTCACTTCTGGGATTTCAGGGATGACCACCTTGGGAATTTCGATTTTTGGGATTTTGATTTCAGGGATATCGATTTCAGGTAAATCCTTGACGAGGTCACCGACGGCGGTGAGGATAGCGTTGGTGAGGTCGGCGGTGTCGGAGGCCTGCTGGCGCTGGCTCTCAGGAGCGCTCTCCCTCACGATGTCTGCCACGGCGGCCCCGATGTTTTGCACCGCCTGCGACCTGTCCGAGGATCTGATGTTTTCCGTCAGCACCGGGATTATCTTCAGCACATTTTTCACGGCATCCTGCACACAGTGAGACGGCACGTTTGTTAAGACGAAACATTTTAATTTTATAACACTCACGTTTGCAATCTAAGAGAAAGTGGAACTATGAGTTCATTGAGCAAAATAGGCTGCTTCTACGATTTCTCTTGTGCGTTTTTTCTGTTTTCTTTAATCATCAGAGAATCATTGTGCGTATTGAACCAAGAACACTTTACCCATTGTACCTACAAACACGGAAAGTTAGCTGCCATAATTTTCTTTTGGAGCTGAAGGTAACTACTTTCCATCGTATTAATGATTGAATGGAATCAAAATAATAATTTTATAACTAATCTTTTTTTCACAATTGCTCTGCTGAAATACGTCACAAAATTTGTCAACATAGTTTGTGTTGTGCGTTGAGCAAGCTTTGACGCTTCTTAAATCAAATACTGGAGCCCAGACAGTCGCATACGTACCTCTTTAAAGAGCCATAGAGTCGTAATGAGAGACGCAATCGTACGATTCATTGATTTTTACAATTTAAAATCGGTGCAAGCCACTGACAATCAGTGCATCACTCACGTGGCTAGCAACGTCGGCGCCGCGCAAGAGCTGCGCCGAAATGGACACTTTACAGCAACAATAATCATTGACTGAGGCGCCAAGTTCTTTCAAAGAACTACCCAGCATTGCGGAACTGCGCACCAGGTTCGGCTGCCATCTAAGATGCTGCGGCGACCTGCGTGATCGTTGCTGCTCTGAACATGTCTTGATGTGGGAACATGCGCGGATGTCGAAGTCAATTTTCGAATGGCTAGATTTTTAATTTTTCACTATAATTCCCCGAAGCCTTTACTTTCCGTTGTGCAAGCACAAAATTACAATATTTCTGTCTGAAGTTCTAGTCATCCGAGTGGAAAATAATTATTGAATTAGGGTTTGGAGTTTCAACCCGTTGGGAAAGGAAGAAGTTAGCCACAATTCCTCAGTTGACCCAGGCGTGGAGAGCGAGTACTGCATCGACCGAGTGTTGCCCTGACATTGAATGTTAGGCAATTAAAAAATAATCTATGATCGACATAAGTAAACTTGGTTAGAAGGAAACCTAGTTTTTAATGTAACACTGGTTTCCCTGAAACTCTCAGAAGTAAAATGAATAAAAGAACTGAAAGTACTCATAAAATGAACTTCTCTGCGTGGAAGTTCATTCGTAGAGTGAATAGAAGAAATTAAAACTCTTCGAAGATAATTATATATTTATCCCCAACTTGCAGCTTTCACATAGGTCTCTCAAGCATTTGCCCACAAGTTTCTCATCCTGTACCGTATTTTTCAGCTAATGAATACTCTGTGAACTTGGTTTCATGAGATGAGGCGCATTTTGTTTTAGTTTTAACGGAGCATTTTTGTTTGTCGAAAGATTTTACTGAAGCCGCGTACCTTTCATAACCCTTTTGCCTTGTGAATCAATTTACCGTTTCCCTTATAATTTACATTTCGAATCATTCCGAATTAATTGCTCCGAAAGTTCACAGAGTAAGTTAATCTATTTTCTGTAAAAAGCTGATCCTCGTTTACCACCGAACAAATAAGCTAATATAAGTAATAAATCTATTTGATTTATGATCTTCTTGATGTATAGCTTACAAAAAAAAGTTGTTCATTACAAATTATTGAATGAACAAGGTAGAAATGGAAGGCTTCGAAGTCACGGAGGCTTAAATTTACAAAATTGGTCTGAGCAGTGTTAGGGCCAGCACTGTTATGGTAAACAGTGTTAACTCATGTTTTCACTTATGTGATACTTTCTCGAATTTATATCATTCAGTACTTTCAACTTTTTTCTCACGTAGGTCAGCAACAGAGAAATTTTCCCAATAAGGAAAAGAACAAGTACGTAGGAGTTACAGTAATTTCAGCGACTGTTGATTGATTATTGATTTCTCATTACCGGGATGCATAGTTCAATAAAAAGAACGTTTGTGTAGGTACTTTTAGTTACGATTGAATATTTTCGAAAGGGTTTAAATAGGTACCTTGAAAATATAAAAAATAGGCTAAAAATCTAGGTTGAATCGCTGCATTTTACGTTGGGGAGATTAACCAACAATTTCTCCCAAATTCAAATGGATTCACAAATTGGGCAAGGACAATTTCATTTTTTGTCGTTTCTAATTCAGGGCCAGCTAATTGCACAAATACAAATTCTATAGCCTATTACTCTTTGGAATGAGATTCTGTGCGAATCCGAAGTCGATCATATGTTGCTAAGTGATGTCATATTCAATACAAAACGGAACAGCGTCACTTCTACCATCCCTATGTATGGTAGAAGTGACGCTGTTCCGTGTTCCGCAAGTGCAAGTTAATCACCGGCAATCCTCATGTAAGTCCAAATTAATGTCGCTTTTCAAGCCTGATTCTCTTTCTCCCACATACGAAGTCTAACTTATTCGCCACTGGACCAATAATTTCAGCGACCCTCTGCAGAAGCTATGCTTGGGCGGCTAAAATCAAAGATCCCCCAGCGACAATAGTTCGACTGGGTAACTCTCACAAAAGTGATGCTCACCGAGTCCACCTCAGCAGACAGGCTCCGCTGTACGCTGATCGTCTCCGGCCGAGCGGCCGCCAAACCCACCAAAAAAGTTACGAAAATCTGAAATGAGAAATAAAGGCAAGAGCGTCAATCAAGTTCTTTGTAAAAACCAGCAAAATGCGCTACTTTCACGCATTATCGTACTAGTTAACAGAAGTTGCTCAAGTATGTCCTGTGGATCCGTTTTCAAGAACACCAAGATGGAGTCACGGGTTTTTAAGATCTGAGATCTTTGCAAGTTTCACAAGATATTAGCCCTGCACACGATTCCAGCAGGTGGTTTTATCGTTGAACTTGAAGCCAGTGTACACAAACTGAACTGTTGATTCAGTCGTTCCTGTCCATTCGCTCAATTCGAATTGCAATTTTAACGAAATAAAGAATTGGTTCAAGTTTATCACGTGATGAAGTAAGAAGAAATTCACTCAACATTTTATTGAAAAACGATTGACAGTGTTTCGATAAAAAATGTTGCGTGAATTTCTTCTTACTTCAGCACGTGATGAACTTGAACTATTTCGTAAAGATGAAAAGTTGCGAAAGAAATAAAGAATTGTGAAATGCAAGCTACATTTTCCTGTTTGTTGTACTGCAATGACTACAGTCAAGCTGCAGGCAAAAAATACGCATTCGATGAAAGGTTGTGACTGTTTCAATATTTTTACCGTTAGCCTGACCCGAATTTTATAAGGGAATTACATTGATATGTGTTTGGTGTAGGGCCGTTTTTATTTTTCTTAAATTCTTTCAAATTCGATTAATTTAATACACTTTGGCAGCCTAAAAGCAAAAAATTTGAATGAAAGTATGTTAAGAAAAATTGAGCAAAATATGACTGTGATTACATGTTTTTCAAACTGCATCAAACTTATAAATAGAATATTCTTATAACACAGAATACATGAAAAAAGTAAATAGAAAGATATTTCGCCAACATGGGCACACAATTTAAATTTTCTAGTCTGTCCAACAATTCATAGATTATGCTGTGTGTAGCAGAACAAAATACAAGGAAACAAATGTACATTTTAGTCAACCATGAAAAGTTCATTCGGTTCGAAAATTACAATTCTCTCAAAAGGAATTTGGTGCTTCTCGCTGAGGACTCACTTGTAAGATACTCATTTATTATTTGTCCTTATGGTGATTTGTAACTGCATAAACACATGAAGTCTTACCAGAGTACGCATGTCGTCGGAACTGAGTAGCGCACCTCACACTGTGATGCCATTTATACTCGAAAGTTCAGCCTTCACCGAAGTGTGTTTTTTCTGTCTCATTGAACGCTTGCTTCTCTGGTGCCCTCCGCCGATGTCAAGGTTCTGCTACTGGAAGATGTGTGGGACGCTGAACTACGGCTGTGAGTACATGCATGACAGATATAGGGCATTGTACCACCTATGCCCAATTGAGGTTTTCAAGAGCATGCCAAATAAGGTTTTCATAGAGATTATAACGCGCGAACAACGCCTCTCAGACTTGAATGTTTCTGTTCAGTGGGTGAGTGCCTTGATGACAGATATAGGGCATTGTACCATCTATGTCCAATTGAAGTTTTCAAGGGCATGCCAAATAAGGTTTTCATAGAAATTATAGCGCGCGAACAATGCCTCTCAGACTTGAATATTTCTGTCCAGGGGGTGAGTGCCTTGTAATTTTAATATTGAAATGTTTCGTCAACGCTGTGAGCACGTGAGCTGTTCACTGCAAAGTAAATAATTCATACATATGCGTAATGATTGAATTACGAACGTGTTGGTCAAGAAATGTCATGATTGATTCCAGCTTTGAATTTCTAAAACTATACTTAGCAGCAACGAACGAACGTGCCAAGAAATAACTAACGTAAAACTACTTTTAATAAGATTAGTCTTTGAATATCAATCAAAGCGTAAGAATGTGAACTAGCATGAATTCTGTATTCTTTCTAAAATATTTTTTCACGAGGCATAAACAGTCTTGAATTCAATAGAAAGATTAAGAAGTGTTCCTTAGATTGTACTTATTTACCTTGTTGTGTTCAACTTGCATTTTCTTCGACCCAACTAGCTTGCAAAAGACAGCGTCCTATAATCGCACTACACAGATAGTTTCACTTTGTAATGAGTGGTGTTTTCACATGATTGCGGTATTTTCACCTCAGTGTGTGCAGCTCTTCTGGTGATAACAGCACACCACAGAGAAGATGGATTGGACAGGTTGGAAGGGAAACTCTTCTGATGAAAAAACATGAATTTAAGTCCATTTCCGATGTTTTTAAGAAGCAAAATATCCATTGATATAGTCGGATAGCAATAGTGGAGCGATCAATGAAAATATTTATGTGGTAAAAGATATGGGGGTTACACATTTTTCTGGCTGACTGTTACTGCAGTCACGTACAAATTTTTACTAACAATGAATTTTCGCAAAATACAAATTGAGACTTCATTGCTACTGGAACTTTATAGCCAAAACTTATCAATAATTCATCAAAGCCAGGAATGAATCAATGAATTTTCATATCATACAAAGCAAAAAATTTTTTAATTTTATTATAACTATGCGGGTGCTGGCAAGGATTTAGAATATGGCTAAAGAAAATAGTTTAATTAAACGTTCCTGAAGCGCTACTCAAGAAGCTTGATCGATAACAGTATTTATCAAAATAAGAACAATCTTAAAAAACTTTTAAATCACTCTATCGAATTCAAGACTGGTCATGCATCGTGAAAACATATTTTAGCAAGAATGCAGAATATATACGAAATAAAAATCCACTGATTCAAACTTCTACGGTACAATTGCCTTTTGTGAAATTTTATGATTTGTGTATCTAAATCCAAGAGAAGATCGAAATTGCATTTTTTATTGTGCGTAAGTTAGCAATGTGTGAATGACCTCTGCTACTCAGCCAAATTAAGCACCACTTCAGTTTCCAGGCTACCGACCGCATGAGTCAACATGTAATCTACGGTAGATGTCCCCCATATTTCAGAACAATGAACTGAATCTCATACAGCACTCAATTTGCTAAGTAAACGGCGATAAACTACGGATACGTAGAATATAGCTGTCTACTCGTTCTTAGACTTGTTTAAATCTGCTTGCAAACTCAACACATTAAGTACCGCGGATTAAACTGAAGTTCAAAAGCTAACTTAAGTTAAGCCGCCGTCACACGGAGACCAAATGGTAACGTTCGGTCATAATCATCTACAGTCGGTGGCACCAGTCGGTCTGTCCAACGCCACGAAATCGTCAGATTTCAGCCTTAGTTTGACACCAAACTTACAAACTAAGGCTTAAATCTGACGGTTTCGTGGCCGTAGACACACTGACTGGGGTCGCCGACTGCAGATGATCATGACAAAACGCTACCATTTGGTCTCCGTGTGAGGGCAGCCTTAGAATTAATTTCGGAAATTATTTGTGAAAATAACGAACATTAATTTGCCTTTTCATTTTTTTTCTTTTCTTTCATTCACAAATACATATCTCTATCTCAATTTTACATATTTTGTTCTGTTTTACTTAGGTACGGGTATCACACATGAAGAGAATTTGTTTAAGTTAATGTCATCATTTGTCATCGAGCCATTGTCGTATTAAAATCAAATTGTAAAGAGACAATAAAGCTTGAGTGAAGAACTATGGAAAAAAAATTAGGAGGAAAATAGATCTTAAAGAAAGAAAACAGCAACGCTTAGAGGGTGCGAAATCTTGTGGTTACTGAGAAATAGTTTGATTGTCAAAATGAACTTTATTTCGATCTTGAAAATTTCAAATTGACTAAAATGAAGTAATGAATAAATCAATCTCAATCATGAACTTGTTCAGCTGAAAACTACTTCATACTCTGCCTCTAGTAAGAAGAGCACGCTTGGCCAGGCTACCGTACTCCGATGCATGGCGTGCACAACCACATTCATTTACTAGGAACGACTGGGCAGGATGAGGTAGTTCATCCCTGAGGGTGAAGAAAAATGCAACGGTCAATTTGATCATCAGGACAATGCAAAATCAAAAAAATTAAACGTGAGTAGTTTTTGCACTTTTATTTCCGCCTTTTGTTTACTTAAAATTAAGGAAAGTTTCGAGTAATTTGCAAACCATATTTTTAATATTTCAAGACTACCCGTAACCCGTTAGGACAGTTTACGTATACAGAGTCACACCAATAAAACACAAATTGCTTCGTAATTTATTGCAGGAAAACTAATCACGTAACGAGCAATTTTTTTACACTACTGAAGTGTTTCCTGAATTTAATTTCGAATCACAAGAACTCTCTGCCAGGGATTAAGAAACTCGCACAACCTTGTAATGAAACAATATGAAGAGCATTCCACGAACAGCTGTCTGGAATCGGCCTTGTAGAAACGCACTTCCATTCATCGAGGATGTTTCATGTATTATATGTTTTAATTTCTCGTCTGACATTAACTTTCGCGAAATGCAGCAATTACCACTGCACTCAGTCAAGGTTACTGTCTGCATGTGCTATGAAAGGTTTCGGTGTGTGGGGCCTTTAAATTTACGAAAAACATAACATTACTGTGACTGATTTCGACACGTTATTGTGAAATGCTTCAGAATTTGCTCTACTCGTGATTCTTCGATTTTTCACCGATCATTATCGTGATGATCTATAGTTCCAAAAAAATTATAAGACAATCCATGTTTTTTCCAATTTTTCAACCTTTCGAAACTGTTCCAGTTCAACACGTGTTAAACTACGAAGATAATCACTTATCATCTTCACTCAGAGAACATTCAATTGTTAAAATTCTAAATCCGTCAGTATCTTTCCTCTTCAGTTATAGTTCATGAAGAAGCAAGTTCTTTCTGAAGTCTCGAGTCAATGTTGAGTGTCTTGCCTCGTCATCGTAGAGACGAACATCCGTATAGGTAGGGAGAAAACCTTCTCGTAAACACACTTCATTGAATAAAATGGCTGACACGCACTTAGATAATTTCTTTTCCAATTATGGATTACAGAAGAGGATAGATACTGACGGATTTAGAATTTTAACAATTGAATGTTCTCTGAGTAAAGATTTTAAGTGATTATCTTCGTATTTCAACACGTGTTGAACTGGAACAATCCACGTTTCTCAACATTGACTCGGAATCTTGGACTTCATGTTTTGAGTTCAGGTATTGAAGACCTAAAGGCAGTGCTCACGCAAACAATGCTTTAAACAATGATTTAACTGACTGTGGCTAACTTCCGAAAGACTTCAAAACTGCGTCGACCTTAGCAGCTGCAACTTAAGGGATAAAATTTTAAAATCTCTGAAAGTGAAACTATATTTAATGTATAATACAGTTGTTGAAACTCTTTTTTAGTGACGTTATTAGTTTCTCTTAATTAACCTCTAAAATCGCTCGTACGGTTTGGGAAATATTTTTTAGGTAATTGACATTTGCGAAAGATCTTACTCACCATACAGCCCGCGGAAAAGTTTAATTTTATCCTTTATTGGTACCAGAACAAATGGATTAAATTTTACACTATGTTATTGTTGAATTCAAGATATGGAGTTTTGTCTAATGTAATACCTGAAAGCAGGATGCAGTATTTTGTAAAATGTCATTACCAAAAACAGAGCGGGAACGCGGTGGCAACCATGCAAT
Organism: Platorchestia sp. MABIK; assembly: GCA_014220935.1. NCBI lineage: Eukaryota > Metazoa > Arthropoda > Malacostraca > Amphipoda > Talitridae > Platorchestia > Platorchestia sp. MABIK. Next base: position 71,854 of record JACJUY010004411.1, read on the forward strand.
CATGCAAGTCTACTTACAAACACACAAGGCCATAAGATTAAACAGATTTCGTTGGAAAACAACAGAATTATGCACTTATTAATGTTTTAATACACAATCCTAATTCAGGAAATCAATTTATCAACCTATAAAATAATTTTACGTGTTTAGCTGTGCGCAAACCACCCGACCAGTGGAAACTAACCCCGAATTAACGGGCTCTACTGCACACACATTTGCCTAGCACTATCTGGGGCCGGTAACGCTAGAATAAAGATAATTAAGGACAAGCGGAACATAAAGGCACAGGGCTCACCTG
>JACJUY010004412.1:16988-48939 GCA_014220935.1 Platorchestia sp. MABIK
GCTTGAGACTTCAACAAAAAAAACTAAAAAATAAATCAACTGAACTGAAAATGTTTGCCTAACGATTATTCAGCCAATTTTTTAAGGAAAAGGAAAAATCAACTCACCGCGAAAACCAAAACCTACAATGGACTCACGACCAGTGCTACCAGATCTACTTAAGGTAGCGTGAAATACCACAAAAGAAGGCCATACCTTCAAGAGATGATATTCTAGTTATGTGGGTAGGATTGAGCAGGTAAAAGTACTGCCATTATACCAACTCAGAGGTGCGCGAAATTACGAAGATACTCGGAGAGACACACCTCGGAGTTACCTAAACAGATTTAGCACCGCATTTTGAAGTTAGGTAATACCACCGTATGAATGAAAAACCGACCAACAAAAAGGCTAGCTATTGATATCTTTGCTCTTATCTCATGTTTTCACTCTCATTTTCATAAGTATTTAAATTATTGTTGCGTTCAAACCACCATAGACGCTTCGAAAGCGATCTAATGGTGAACCTCATTAGTTTAGAATTTACGGAATGTAGACAGGGAAGTTCGGTGTACAAAGATTTTGATTAGAATAGTAACTATTTAAGGGGATTCAAAAGTGTGGAATTTCATTACCGTTAAACAGAAATCTTGTACGGGGGTTTTAGCTACTCACCCAAGTTTAGGCCGAGCACGCTACCTTTTCTGGAATCGTACCCTGGAAAGAAAGCTGAGAGTTGATCAGAAATAAAATCTAATTAAATCTTGATCAGGGGATGTCTACCAATATAAGTCGCATGAAAGTATAGTATAAATATCCATTTTAATAAGTTGTATCATTAGTCGTAGAAATTGTCGTTGAAGCAAAAATATCTTCGAGAACATACGGTAGAGCTCCAGAGTGTCGCCACCATTCGAGATTGAAGGAAAAACGTTCAATAATTGTTTGGTGAAATAGTCAAACAGGTTAATGGTCCCGTTTTTACGCTTTTGTAAGATTGCCTTTGATATAGCTAAGGAGTCTTTAACTAATACAATAATAATTCTGAAGCTTGGCATAGTTCTTGGCTGCCATCTGAAAATTTAGAATTTTCAGCTCATCTTAAGAGAGCTTTCCACCCTTTATTATTAATTTAACTACCTTTGAAATGATACAGCTGTCAAAATACTTACAAAGTCTCTCCTCTTTCAGGTGGCATCATATGTATTCTATTCGTAGACGGGTTGATATTACATCATCTCACACGATCAAAATCGCCGCAATTGACTTAGGCTGAGGAATTGCACCCAGAGATTTTGGGAGTATTTGTGGTTTGTATTTTGACTTTTTTGCATCATTTGATGGGTTAAGTAGATTAGGTTTATTAATTATAAGTTAATTTAAGCATCCCACACCACAACAACGGTGCTCTCAAGAGAGAAAGGAAGAACGCACCATTTAGTATAGAATAAAGGGAACTGGAGATCTATCCACATGGGATTTCCCCATTTCACATGCATGGAAGCAGAAAGGTTGAAAGAAGTTCATGGAACTGAATAAAAGTTGAAAAAAGTAATAAGCACTGGAAAAAGGACAACTGTGAACCGTAAAAATGGTCCGTAACAAAAAGAAAAAAATTGTTTTACTTAAAAACAAGACGCCTGCCTTATCTCCAGTTCGGGGACTTCTGCATTTTATATCGAACCCAGATAGTTGGAGGTAGGTTATTGCTACTGTACATGTGGCTTCACGAGCTAGTCTGCCGACTCGTTAATTGAGCTACATTTCAATACGACTTGGTACCTGGTAAAGAGCTATGATTTAATTATTCGGGTCAATATACATTTTAAAGCGCTCACGGAAATTGAAAATTCTGTTCCAAAGAATCACTAAAGGAATACGTTTAAAAACGTTTTACATGAATGACATTCTGCTCGCTGATGCGTTATTTTCGAGAAATAACAATAATTATGTCCAGATAGGAATAACATTATATAGTCGGTTGCTTAGTGGCCGCATTGTTGGGTCACGCCCACTTCCTTGGCGGGACACGCCCATTTTATGGCAGAAAAAGAACAGCGTCGGCTTGGGATAGTTAAGGTAAGCCATTTTAGGTTTATTTGTGTTATTTTAGGCTAGTTTATATAACTAACCAAACATTACCTAACCTAACCTCACCCATTGTTACGTCAATACCGTATTACAGCATATTTACGTGTCCGTTGCTTCACTTTTACACACGACGTTCCTATAACTTCAAAGTTGAATAATTCGAAAATTACGCATCGGCGAGCAGAATGTCATTCGTGTAAAGCGTTTTTAAATGCTTTCCTTTAGTGATTCTTTGGAACGGAATTTTCAATTTCCGTGAGCGCATTCAAATACATATTGACCATTATTAGTATAATGCGACGTTGAATCATTTTAACGAAAGGATTTTAGGCAGGAATACGACTTATTTGTTCAATAACACTAAGGAAATCTTTACGAATTTCAAGGAAGGCATCATGTCGTCAGGCTAATGAATTTCGACAATCACACTTGATTTAAGATATATTTTTTTGACTATTCGTTTTTTGATCAATTTAGATTTTGATGAACTGAAAGGGAATGTGGGAGCTACAATGGGATTAGGAGATCTAATTAATCTAGTTGGGCAAAGACTGGCATTATAAAAATGCGCTGAAAATTTGTGCGCTTGTAAGCGTGTGAGCAAATCAAACTCCTGAAGTAGTATTTAAAGTTTTTCCTCTTGTAAAACAAATCTCCACTGTTTGAGGATTCGTTCATTTAATATTATTCTTCATTCTTTTATACTTCCTATTTCGTCATCAGCATCACACTCGAAAAAATACAGCACACGGCTTGTTCTCTCGCGCTTCCTTTCTAGAGGGTGATTTCATTACAGAATAAGTAACACGTTCGACCAAAACTTGGACGAGTTGCCCTCATTAGATTTGTGGTTACCCCTGATAAAAAATTCAACGCTTAGTGACGCCTTTTTACATTCGCTAATTTTGGTCAATATTGAATTTTTTGTTGTCAACGAATTTTAAAATTTCATTACGAAATTTAGGTAATTAGAGACATTTTAAGACGTTTTCGTAAATGACATTGTGCTCGCAAATGCTTAGTTTTCGAGATATAGCATAAATAACGTTCAGGTAAGAATAACATTTACAGCAGTTTCGATACGGCTCTTCCGGCGCTTCGTGGAAGCGGACCACGCCAAGTTTTTTGGCGGAAATCATCGGCCTCTGTGTGGTTGAGTTAAATTCAGTTATTTTAGGTTTACTTAGGATAGCTTAGGTTTTTTTTAACTAACTTAACTTTACCTCACCTATTGTCTCGTCAAAACCGTATTTCTGCTTATTTACGTGTCCGTTTGTTCAATTTTATAAATGACGTTCCTAGAACTCCAAAGTTAAATATCTCGAAAACTAAGCATTTGCGAGCACAATGTCATTTGTGTAAAACGTCTTCAATTGTACCATATTACCAATATGTGGCAACAAAATTATTGAAATCGTTGACAACATTAAATTCAATATTGACCCTAACTTTAATCAAAATTCACATATATTGGACTTTCTTCTCCATTTAGAATCAATTTTAACCAACTCTAGAGAAGTGTTTCGAAAAAGGACTGCAAGAATACAGAACGAGACCCACGAACAATCAGAAAGACTCAGGGGACAGGCATTAAGACAGTCACTGCCACAAAATGAAAAACTGAAGAAAAAGCTAATGTGCGGAAAGCTGGAATGAGAAAATGAATACTACAAAAGCACAAAACAAAACTACACTGATAGCTAATGTTAAGAGAGTCGAAAAAAATGAACAAAGGCAAGAAATGTGTAAACGAAGGCGACTGCTCCTAAATTTTGTGGTCATGTTCAGGGTCACAAGTAAGCCCGTTTAATAACAAATTATTTATTCATTTGAGAAATACACTCTGTATCAAATACCACGGATTCATATTTGACGAAATAAATACGAAGAAGAAAGTATTTGAAGTGGTTTCTTTCAGGATAATCCACCAACTAATTACAATATCGAAACAATCGTACGAACTATATTGAACAACTTTGTACTTTTCCAGATCCCTCCATGTGCACACAAATGAAGCTTTCAACACGTTAAAAAAGCTGCTTTGCTTATCAAGGAGAGGCTACACACTTACCAATACATCATTCCTTGAACTTAATACTATAAGGGTACTACAATTTAAATGAGTTACGTAAGCGACACGTTACATTACCGAATTATGACAGCGATACCGTTTATTCCCTAGAACTAAACATTTGCGTCAGACTACGTCATAAGCAAATATTGTAAGCTCACACATTATAACCCCTAAAATGGCTCCATACATTATTTCTAACATCACTAGGATTTACGTTTACTGAGGTGACATAGCAAGGCTATGGTGATGGGCACACACTGAAAATAAAACATACTGTACACATTCACAGTTTGTCAAAATGTTCTCAGCAACGCCTACGAACGACTGTTCTCCATCAACACAGATTAGAAAAAATGCTCTAAAGTGTTTAACCAAATTAATCCGATCGCTGAGCAATCGCGATCTATTCAACTACGTTGAGAGCAAGGATAAATTGAGTTCCTGTCTATTTAAACGAAACAATCTTAAATCGAATAATAATAAATTTAAAGTTGAGTTTCTACAAGGGTCACCAGCAATTTGCAACTATGGACCCCTAGCTTACACTAGGTAATCATGATGCACTAGCTGAACCCCCCAAGTGGGAGTTCCAGCAGCCCTCCCTCTCTTTGGCCGAGCGTCTTACTCGTGCTAGAACCTCCTCAAAAGATGAGAGTGGTTGCACAGAGCGCCCGGCCGTTTACTTGGAAAACTCTCTGTTGCTGTGGTGCTGATCTTTCCTGAACGCACGTCGGTTTTAGGCCATCCAGGGAGCTCTTTCATGCTATGGGATTTGTGATGAGCGTAACAGTTGATTACGGCGGATGGTTCAAGGCATAAACGCTTTGCAAGAGGTTAATTGGACGATTTATATTTGGTCATATGCGTTGATTTTCCGGAGATGTTCCAGGAGTTCAACGATAGGACCTTCATACCCCAACACGTCCTTGATAGGAGGTGGGCGATTGTTATCCGCGAATAGACTGATGTAGCGACATCTTCCGTGATGTAAGGCTGGGCAGTCCATTTTAAATGATGCACGGTAAGGCGGAAACGTAGGCAGAAGGGACAGCCGGGTGGAGGCTCTTGTACTGCGTTATTCATTAGGTTTCTATGGGCGAGATGTGTGTGGCCACATCTGCGACGGTTCAGAATGACTTCATTTCTTCGGGATAGTTCGTTCTTTTTGTGGGGATACGGGTCCGGTCGGATGTTCTGTAAAAAAATTCCCTCATGTTGCCAGTTTTCTTTCCACCGGGTATTGATTTTGCAAGCATTGGGTCCCAGTCTCGATAAAAGATCATTACACTTTCAGTAGGGCGAAGTGCGGCAGTTTTAGCAAGCTTGTCGACTGACTCGTTGCCGTCTATACCCACATGACTCAGAATCTAGCACAATTTAACAGTTTTGCGATCTTTAATTATATCATCAATTTGGTGTTTGAGGATCCGTACAAGCGGATGGGAAGTGCGTGCGTTTCGCAGTGATGTCAGGGCACTTAGGGAGTCTGAATAGATTACAAACTTATCCTCACTGAAGTCGCGAATGATTTGCAATGCCAGTTCAGGTGCGTGTAGTTCCGCATTGAATATTGATGCAGCGCTGGGGAGAGATATCGCCCTCCTTGTTCCACCACACTCCGCCGCAGCACCGACTCGATCGTCGTACTTAGAGCCGTCCGTAAAAATTGGTACATACCCTCGGTATTCCTCCCGTCGCAGCCGCTGGTATTCCTGGACGTACAATGCTGGCTGGGTGGATTCTTTCTCGTAGAAGGTTAGTTCCTGGTTCACGTCTGCTAGGATAGTCTTCCATTTGGGTACATCAACGTTATGTAATCGATGGGAGAACGAGGGCTTTATCCGCAGTTGGTCAAGCTGAAGATTTTCAATTAGTTCGTGGGTGCGAACAGCGAAAGGCGGAGTGAACTGCTTGTTCACAAACAGTTTCCTGTTGGTAGGCGGTATAGCCAATAGCCAAATTGCGAGCAGGGTTGGACAAGTGGCTTCTTATTTTCAAATAGTATTTCAGCGAAAGTTGCTCTCTTTGTAGCTGGAGGGGCATTTCGCTGGAGATGACTTGTAGACTGGGAATAGGTGTTGATTTGAATGCTCCGGTTGCAAATCGTAGGCAATCGCTTACAATGGGGTCCAGAAGTCAAGTTTTTCTTGCAGCTTGATTTGATGTTGTTGATATGGGTTTTCCAGGTAAATTTTCGGTCCCACGTGAGCCCAATAAACTTAACTTCGTCCACAAATTCGATGTTTTTGTTGCTGATTTTCAGAGTAGGTGACACTTGAAGGCCTGGATGGTAGGTAAAATGGACAGCCTTAGATTTATCAATCGAGAAGGAAAATCTATTGTTTGGCGTCCACATTATTATTATATAAGAAAGTTTTAGCCTCCCTTAACCAAGACAAAGATGTTCCAAGAGAGGAAGGAGGAAGGCACCATTAGTGTGGAGTTAAGGGAACGTGGAATCTATGCACAAGGTGCACAGAAACAGTAAGCTAAGAAAGAAGTTCATGAAACAAGAAAAAGTTGAAGAAGAAAGTAGTAGGTGATGAAAAACAGGACAGCAGTGAACCGAAAAAAGATGGTCCGTAACAAAACAAAAGCTATTCTATTTTAGCAAAAAGGAAGCCTACCTAACGTTTAGCTCGGGCCCTGACATAGTCCCCCTGGGAGTGCTAATTCCCATAGATATAATAGTTGTATCCCCCTGAGGGGGGTTTTGCGTCCACAGTGCCACTCAGTTGATGCATTCTTGAAGTTTGGCTTCAATAATGCTGAGGTCATTATACCGGTAGCTGAGCTGGAAATCGTCCACATATAATGATGCATGATAACGTGGATCTTTGGGGATCTGTGAAGCTATTTCGTTAATTTTGATGATGAAGAGAGTAACCGAAAGAATGGAACCCTGTGGGACCTCTTCTTCCTGAGGGAACGGATTGGATTGATGGTTATTTACTCGTACCCTAAAAGTACGGTCCCGTAAAAACTGTTGGATACAAAGAGGCAGTCTTCCCCGGAGATGTAGATGATGGAGATCTCGCATAATGCCGTAGTTCCAGGTGGTATCATTTGCCTTTTTGAGGTCAAAGAAAACGCTAACGAAGTGTTCATTGTGGACAAAAATTTCTGATGATAGTTTCGAGTCGGATTAGGTGGTCAACGGTGGACCTGTCCCGGCGACCCCCGCGCTGGATATTACTGAGATGACCGTGCATATTCACAATAGTCGATGAGCCTATTACTGATGAAGCGTTCCAGTACCTTTCCGATGCAGCTCGTAAGCGCAATTGGTCTGTTGTTGTGAGGCGAATGTGGGGTCTTTCCAGGTTTTTGAAAAGGGATTAGGATTATCACTGCTTCTCTCCAGGTAGGGGGATAATACGAATGAAACTATAATTTGTTGTAGAGAGCCAGTAAGTTTCGTTTTCCAATTTCTGGAAGATGCCTAAACATTTGGTATGATATCCCATCTGCACCAGGTGATGTATTTTTTGCAGTATCCAAGGCAGAATCCAGTTTGGCGAGACCGAATGCTATGTTGTAAGTTTCGTTGTTGTCCGATGAGAAATCCAGTTGGCTAGCTTCTGCACGTTGTTTTCTTCGTAAAAATTCCTGAGGGTAATTAGCCGAACTGCTAACAGAGCTAAATGTTTCTGCTAATTTGTTCGCTATTTCTGGAACGATAGAGTATCTAATATTATTTTCTTGTAATATTGAGGTTTTAGAGGTCTGCCTTTGATTGTTCTGATGTTTTCATAAATACGGGTCATTGGTGTGCCTTTCGTAAATGTGCTGGTAAATGCTGTCCATGCCTTCCGCTTCTCCTCTCGCAGAAGGTTTCTGTGAATGGCCCTGGCTTTTTTCCAGCGTAGGGCATTTTGTACAGATTTCTTTTGCCTGAATTTTTGATAAAGGTGTTCGTGATTGGAGCGTGTTTGAGTCAGCTGTGCACTCTAGTGGGGCTTCAGAAAGAATTTAGTCGTAAGAGATTCGTGTGTGTGTTCTCCTGTGTCGAGAAGAGTTAGATTAGATTGTTTTCTAGTTAGATTGTTTACTTTTTCTAATATTGGTCAATGAATTTTTCTATCGTTTGGCCACGGGCATCTGTGGTTTCGCAACCCCAAGTTATACTATAGCTGGTAAAGTTCCCCATCACAATGATTGGCGGAGGTAGTAGATTTATTCGTTCATTATTTCCTCGATTATGGAGTGGCTTCTTGAGGTGTACAGGGACGCAAATGTTTTCCGTCGAGTGAAGTGGGCGGTGGCTGCGATGACCTGGATGGCAGAGGTTAAGGCGACTTCTTGAAAAGAAATAGACTCATGAATAAGCAGTTCAACTCCTCCATGAGGCGTAACGTTAAAGTGGCCATGTTTGGCAAGCAGATTGTAATAGCGTATGGAAAAATTAGAGTTGTGCCATAGTTTCGTTTCTTGGAGAGCGACAATTTATGTGTTATTCAAGTTAATTAGTTCTAAAAGTTATTTTATTTTGGCTCGGACACCCTGGCAGATCCATTGTAAAGATGTAGGATGCAGATCCCGTTATTCATCTTTATTTTGTTTGACTTCTTTTTGGTACTGGTTGTAAATTCTTCTGGTTTCGCTTCTAACGGTCGGGTTGTTCTCACTTGTAATTTCGCTGTCGCTCATTGCAGAGTCGTAATCTGGTGTAATTTGTACGGGGGTAGAAAATAATTCTCCTGTGCTTGGGTGTGCGTAGACTGGTTCAGCTATCTGTTTTTTTCCTGATGGTTTTTCGTTGCTTTCGGAATTTTTCTTCTCTTTCCGTACCGTCTGAGAGCTGAGAGGGCCCTGCTGAAAGAGCTGGAGGAGCTGTCGCCGCCTGTTCAATCGGTGCTGCAGGTTGTCGGCTGGGTGTTTGTGCAACGGTAGATGTTACGGCAGAAGCGTAGCTCCTGTGATATTGGTGTTGTTCATTGTCCAGTTTTTGTCTTGCTTGCACTCTGCTTAATTTGTATTTGTGCTGGATTGCAAAGATTTCCTGTTAGGATTTAAATTTAATACATTTATATGAGCCTGGGAAGTGATCTTCGCCGCAGTTGTGGCACTCTATTTTGATGCTTGTGCATTCGCCGGAATCGTGGTTTATGCTGTCGCACCTGGCGCATATTATTTCAGACCTGGTGCATCGTTTCTGGGAGTGATGATACTCCAGACATTTTTTGCAAAACATGGGACGTGGAACGTATGGAAATGCCTTGGTTTGTGATAGTTCTCCGGATATGGTTATGTAGTTTGGGAGATTTTACCTGAATTTGGGAAGATTTTTGGAAGATTGCTAGGGAGACCGGATTTTTCAGTTTAATCCAGGTAGCACTCACTGCATCACTCCGTCCATAGTCTTCCATGAGTCCCTCTCGGAAGCAATCAAAATGGGAGAGGTCGTACTCATATAGATACACGAGACCTTCAACTGAGTTGAAGTAAGGGTGTTCAGCTATGGAGACAGGGATGTTATTTAAGGTTTTACGTGACGGATTGGGGTACTTAGTTCTTTGGTGGTGATCTCAATGATAAAGGAGTCTTTATCCTAGGATGTAATTCTCTTCAGCTTATCTCCCAACTCAAGTTGAAAGCTTCGCTCGAGCACCCAGGGTGAAATTTTACGTTTTTCATTAGCGTCTACAGTACATCTGAAGTGAGTGGAGTAGGGATCGACGTTTTTCATTCTCATTTGACTCAGTCTGGCCGCCGTTCGGCATCCGTCTAGCGCGGTGTTTCCCGACCTTGTGATTGTTCTTGATTGCAAGTATTTGTTCCTTTTCGATTTGCTTAGGGCAGGTTTTGTTTTTAACTTAGTGAGGGCCGTGACAGTGGACGCATTCAGCTTCAGAAGCAAGGCACAGACTGCTGCCATGTCCCACCGCCCCGCACCTTCCACAGATTGTGGCTCGGCTGCAGTGCTTTTGGTGTGTCTATACATCTGGCAGTTGGCGCAGTGCATTGGTTTATCAATGTAAGGGTTTCCTCGGGTGTCGGATCGTTCGCCAGGAATGTATATGAAATCGGGGGGAGACTCTGATTTAATTTCTAAGATTATCGCTCTTGTTTGTTCGTATCTTGTTTTGATGAAGGTGGCATCAAGTACTTCGCTGATGTTATAGTTTTTCTGGAGCCCAGCTTTGAATTCGCTGGAGTTCTCCATGTTGTATTCGTTGACATAAATGAGTCCCTTGGATTTATTGAGCTTTCGATGGGCGATGACTTCACAAAGCACTTCGTTTAAATTATCGATGGTCAACAGTGCCTGGCCTCGTCTGTTATCCACTGGTGGTGATGGATTTGGGCGGAGATCCAGTGGCTGTGCGGATTACGTTTTTCACCGAGTAGGGGTCTATCTTACGTTTTGTTTCGGGTGCTAACTTCATGGCAGAGAAGGATGTGAAATCCCGCTGTGGTGGCTGTTCAGTAACATCGAGAGGGACAAATTTGTTCTTCCTATTATGTTTCGTACTCTGGGTAACCTTCCCTTGCTCCTCCGGAGTCAAAACAGGGCTGATAGAGCTCGGGTTACTTCCTCGACGGTGTTTTCTAGGTTTTCAATTCTTTCCTCGATGCAGGTTGGAGGTATGTCAGAGTTACTGTCCTCAGTATTCAATTTTGAGATGTCACGATCTGGTAACCCCTGCCTATAGATCTGGCCAGCTGGTTGAGGTTTTTCTCTATGTGGGTAATGCGGTCAGAGACATTTTTTTGGTGATCTCCATTATGAGCTGTATGGTTCGTTGCCATCCGTGAAGCTCCAAACGTAGTTGCACAAATACTTGTCGGCTTGCCTGTCCCTGCAACGAGAGGCTTCCTGATGGATTTTATTTTGTTTGGCTGGGTTGTCAGTTTTTTTTTGGCTCCTTCGCTCGCTGCTTCTGGTCCTTCCCGGTGCGTCCTTGGTTAGGTAGCGGGCCTCCGCCGCCCCTCCTCATATTGCCTGGTCCTCGGGGTACGAGGCCACCGGGACCAGGAATGTATGTTTCCTTTTTACTTGCGGCATTCGAGTTTTATTTAACACTCTAAACATAGGTTCAAGATAACATCAAAAAATAAAAATGAAAGACCCAGATGTTAGTGGGCGCCACCCCCGTTGGTTCTACCCACAGATAGCAACCTTATAAATAATCCTATGAGCACTTTGCTATCGGTTTACATATAAGACTATGTAAAGAGTTCAACTCCAGATGGGTATACAAACAGCACCACCGCGAGAAGGTGGGGGTGGGCTGGAATACTTGCGAGGGGCAAGTAATCCTTATCAAATCCTTGTCTCTTGACTATTCCCTTCACGAGACGTAAATAATAATAGCTCAGTTCGGCACCAGTAAAACGTGGTAAAGGGAACAGTGAAAATTCTCAATCGAAATGAGGCGTTTTGCTTCGAAGGTATTTCCAATTTGCTTCTCAGGAAGATTCAGTGCGAAAGGGAATGAAGCAATGAGGTCTTGCAGAATCAGGACTATCTCGCAAGTATTCAGAGAATATTTTTTTCATGCAGTAGAGTGGAATTCTTGATTTTTATAATAAAAAAACAATTTTAAGCCAAGATTTTATACCAACAGGCCTTGACTAAATAAAATTTGCCGAGGCACAATGATAACAGATAAAAATATGAAAATTTCACAGTTGATCCACAAGAAAGACGAGGCTAACTAGATTGGAAAATTTCCCACAATGAGATAGGATATTTTAGACGCAGATACACTAATTTAACTCCATTTCGACACAGAAGAAATAACATCGAAATTCATAAGAATCTCTTTTCAGTAAAAATTTTACAAACATAACGTCAATTACAATTTATCCATAAAATGTGGATGCAAACGTTCGCAACAACTGTACTAAGCGCTACAGTGAGATTCCTTTGGCATGAAGTTTGATGTATGGGTAGATATATTGCAAACTTTGAAAATAACGTGACAAAACTAGTGAAAAACAATGTTCTCATAGGAGAAAAACGTACTTGTTACTAGCTTCTATACGTCATAGCTTGAGCGAATTCGATGAAAGTTGAGGAAAACATTTCGAGGATTCAGGAATTCAGTCCCAAAGAGGTAAGATGATACATGCTATTATACAACATTAGATCCGTACTATATATTGCGTTGACCAAAAAGTTCGTTCGTGTTCTGAATGTCATCTTTCTGACATCCTAAGATCATTTTTATATACTTATTCTCTAAATCATGTATTCGATTTAGCAAGCATGCTTACGTCAGTGTGTAATACGTGTAAGCCTCCAAATAGAGAAGTTCTAACATTTTTGCTTGCAAACGAGCCCTTGAAATGGTGGAACAAGCAGAGCAGTACTGATATCTAATGCTTTTTACTCTAAAAAAGGAAAGAAAGCAACAGAAACTACCCATACACATGGCATTTATTTGTGCAAGTAACTGTTGTTTTCTTTCCTTTCTGAAATAATAAAGCATTAGATGTCGGTAGAGCTCTACTTGGCCCACCATTTCATGGGCTCTAATGCAAGCAAAAATGTCAAAATTTCTCTATTTGCAGGCTTACTGCACACTGGCATAAATATGCTCGTTGAACCGAAAACAGGATTTAGAAAATAAAAGCATTAAACGATCTTCAGAAGGTCGGAAAGGTGACATTCAGTAAACGAACGAACTTTTTGGCTAACCTAATAATTGTTTCTACTTCATCTATTTTCTGCTTAGTTTTGTCACCAGTCAAGAAACTAACACGACTGAATGCAGAGGTAACATCTTAAGGAAAATCAGAGATCAAACCCCAGTTGAGCTTATCGTAAAGGACTAGTGAGGATCTTAAGGCTATTGACGAACATGCCACTCTTGTACTCAGATCATTAGCACTAAGTTTGCTCTTTGCATCATAGGCGAGGAGGAGAATGACTCGGGCCACTGCCGATCTGCCTTAGGAGTTCTTTCTGTTCTTTATCTTGCTGCGTGACCGAAAACTGTTCTACCATTGAACCCGAATCACCTATTCTTTCATTTTTTCCTCTGCTCGAACGATCTGTTAAATTTAGAGAATACGGATGAATAGGAGAATCTGGGATTTTACTCATGCCCCATTGCTGATTAATTGTCAAGTTGAGTTGCCTTTGCTCGGACCACAAGTCACAATTATTTGACAAGGTAGAGCTTACGTTCGTGGTACATTGCGGCAAACCTCCTTGAGAATTAGTTGAATTATCTGACGCTGATAGGATCCCAGAAATCTCAGTTGCGAATACAGGCCGACAAGATGGCGTAGGCTGAAGAGGACTCGTGGGTGTCTGTACTTCAATTAAAGGGTCGTTGAAAGGATACAAGACGTTCTCTACCGAAGAAGAAAAATCCCTTCCAAACTCGTTCAACGATTTTGAGTGATTCAAGCTTTGAGTTGGAACACTATTTTCAATTTGCAGTGCGTGTTTCGTTTTTGTACTTTCTACAGGGACATTTTTTAAATGAGTGTAACTCAATAATGGCTCGTTGTGACCACTTGAAATGTTAACGTTGGGTGACGATTCTTCAGGTGAACTAAGTTCATTCGTAGGCGTTACGTGAGTCAGCAACGAATCTGGAAAAGCTTTATACCCACTTCCATCTGCGCCATTGTTCAACTGGCATGATGGAGCATTATACAAAGGTTTACGACAAGGGGTCTCAGCAGAAAAATGAACATCGCTGAACTGGTCAGACCTTTCACTCACTTGAAGAGATGCAACGCAAATCGGATCGTAATAACTAGGCTTATTAGAGCTAGAGTTCGTCGATTGCGTAGCTGACCTTTCTTCTCCTTTGTACAAAATCGTAGATGGGTTAGAACTTTTTGGTCTCATCGAATCAGCCGCCGACGTTGATGCTCGTGGACAAAAATCTAGCTTAGGTGACATCACCACAGGAGAAGTGGGTGAATGGATTTGACCGAGATCAGACGCAGTTCCGGAAGACCCACATACTGCTCCATTGTTTGGAGACATCAACTCCTCAACTTCGGGAGTGTCAGTTATATCAACAATTTTAGGATGTTTGGCAGCGCTGAAGTTACTGGACGATGAAAAATCAAAAGAAACTTCAGTCAAGCCCCCTGAATACCTCACAGTCGCGGATCCGTTCCTCTTATTATTAAAATTACCATTTTCTTCAATGCTTCTCTTTCGAGACGAGTTTGGAAAGGGGAAGTCATCAGTAGCTGCTTTCCATTCTCCTCTGGTCAAAGAATTCGGTTTCTCCCTCGTAGCCAGCGCTGACTTTTTTGGTTTAGTCGGGGTGAGACATTGTGAAGAAGGCCCGACTAGTTTGTCAACTTCTGAATCCCGCGTGAAATCACATGATCCTGAGGCCTCAGATGATGATGATGAATGTCCAGTAATTGTCTTCAAAATTTGTAGGATCTGCTCACATCCAATGGTTTTCTGGATCATTTCTACTATTTCTGCTGGCAGCTGCTCGAAAGAAAAAAACCAATGATTATTCAAGGCAAAACGATAATGAAATACCTTATACAAGCAAGGGATCTCTTGCACTTATACATACGGTAAACAAGCTACAAAACCCCTTTAAAATCATTGAGCATTGAGAATAGTTGAATGAACTTTAAGAAATCTAAGCTTAAGACCCGTACATTGGTAATTTTGTATTAGTCATGGAAGAAAAGAGATTATTTTTCAGTTGTTACGAGGGACTCATTCAAAGAACACATTTAATCCCATAACATAATACCATAACATAAGCACAAAACAACGACAGCGTTATAGGCACCTCTGAAGTGATGGTGGATAGGAGATTGTTAGCCTCGTAGCCGGAGTACACGGGCAGGAGCTTCCGACGTAGAGACCTGATCTCTTCTTCTGCCTCTCGCTCACTGAAATTCAAGATATACAATTATTTGTCAAATTCTCTTTATAATTATTCGATCCAAATATCTTCGTTAGCTTTTCCCTTCGTAATGATTATACATACAATTCCCTTTCAAATTTTCTGAAAACTCTGTAAATAATCAAAATTGAAACGCAATTAACTTGTGAGAATTTAAAAAATAAAAAAGAGGAATCAAAGACCTAATTAAAGCCTAATCAAAGGCCTAATTGGACCTCAAAAGCCCAGTTCTCTTGAACGAAGAAAATGCTACGCTGCCAATGAGATGAGCATCAATACACACCTAACCCTTTAATTTCACTCTTCACCATCATCGCATGCGTGGTCACAGAGATACACGAAAGGTTGACTAGAGAGATCTACCGAATCTAAAAACTTTACACACTTGTACCTACGTACTTGAGTAATAATTACGGACCTGATAACTTGTGGCACACTATGAAAAGTAGTTGAGTTATCTTGCGGTGATTGTATCCTAGAAAACTCATCACTTGAGATTACAAGTCGGTCAGATAGCACGGACACATTTGACAATGTGTCTTGCTTTCAATAATTGCACAGACAAAAATTAAGCTTTCACGAATTTCATGGCAGGAAATTCATTCGGTTGAAAAATCTACATCATACCTAAGATCATACTTACATACATTATTCTTAATCGTATCATACATCATACGTGAGATGTTTTAAATATAAAAGTGTCAAGATAAACGTCTTCAATGAGATCATTATTTCAGTCAATGAATAAAAAAATTTGAAACATTTCAACCTCCAGGGTCATTAACAACCTGAAAACAAGTAGAAAAAACTAGTCAGATGTCAAATTCAAATCAAATACATCAATCACGAGAGAAGGAACGCAAAAACCCATGAAAGAAATGAAAATAAAAATGTTCAATATTAATATTACATTAATTGTAAAGGGAAAGCTGATTGCATTTCATTTAAAACCGGTTTTTCTTTTAAAATGTGAAAATTCTAAAATGCGGAAGCTTATTCATAGTTGAGTCTAAAAAATGAGAGACAATCATTCTTTTCTGTCTCCATAGTAAATTTGGTACTAAGGTGTCGCGAATTCAAAAATTTCAGAAACAAATTGCAATGGAAACTATTTCTGAGCAATAAAAAAGTATCATCAATATAACGTTTGGAAACACAGGCTTAAAACCTACAGGGCAAAAATTTAACCACCGTTGTTCATGATAGCACATAAAAATATTTGCGACGGTAGGTCCTAATGGAAGACCCATTCCCAACCCTTCAATTCGCTGATAATATTTACTGTCAAACATAAAAAACGAAATTAATAAGGAAAGTTGAAAAAGGGATTTGAACAACGATTTGGTTAGGCCAATGACGGAATGAACACTAGTAAATAAATAATCTAAGCAAACGTCAATAGTTTCATGTAGCGGTATGTTGGTAAAAAGACGCTCTACATCAAAAGAAATCATTAGAAGCTTGTCGACGTTTTCTAAAGATGTGTCTTCGACAACAAAGAATTTTTGAATTCGCGACACCCCAATGTCAAATTTTCCATGGAAACAGAAAAGAATAATTGTCGCTCATTTTTAAGACGCCACTATAACATGCAAAGATTTTAGGTTTCAAAGTTCTGTTTTCCGTAAGCAAACATCTACCGGGTTAAAAATTAGTTTTTTCAGTTACTGTACTATCTCCTTCAAATTAAATAGCATCAAAACATTATTTTCAAAGGGCTTATCTTGTGTGTTCTTCATTTGAAAACAAAAACCGGTTTCAAATGCCATGCAACCAGCTTTCCCTTTACAATTACTGTAATATTAATATTGAGTATTTTTATTTTTTGTTTCTTTCACGTGTTTTTGCTTTTCTTCTCCCTTATTGATATATTTGATTTAAATTTAACATTTGACTTGTTCTACTCGTTTTCAGGTTGGTAATGACCCTGGAAGTCGAAATGTTCCAAATATTGTTTTCATTGACTTTCTTTAATAAAATAATAATCTCATTGAAGAACCGTATCATGGCACTTTTACAATTCGTATTTGCAAAAGGAAAACTCCTTACATGTATATCTACAGTTAGACGTAATGTATTGGTTATGTTAGCTTGAAATAGGACAGGATAGGATGTGATCGATTAGAAAAAAAAAGTAAAAAATTAGCTTAGGGTTTCGCTGGTATTTAGAAATGCGAGTGATGTCGATCACCGAGAGCAAAGCTAATGATTACACAGAAACTCAGCCACTGAATATTTCGAGAAATTATTCAACTTTCTAGAAGTTGAGACTTGAAATCAGTTAGAGAATACCGAAAAATAAATCTTAATAATAAGAGAGGTAAAAAGAGCGGGTTCAACTAAAACTTGGCAGAGTAGCCGTCATTTGATTCGTGCCTAACCCTGGTGGAAGGAGAGGTGAATAAGACGACATGTTTTCTGTACTTCACATAGACTATTAGAACAAATGAATTCAAGCACAATATGAATAAATCTTTAAATGAACAACGAATACTAATACTGTTAACACTGGCTCACGTTCAAGAATGCACAAGGAATCTATGATCCGCATTTCTGAACGAAACTGCGTATTTGCTTGGACGGCAGTTTAAAAAATTTCACTTGCAACAAAACTCCATTTTCAGCCGTGCGAGAACATTCTGATCAATGCAATAATCTAGTTTCTATTCAAAAGTTTTCTATTTCAGCATAAGCACGGATGTGCGCATCCTAGAATCCTTGATTATTTTAAAAATTAAACTGGTTTTCAAGAACAGTCCGAGTTCATAATATTAAATAGGTTACCGTATAGATTAACCCCTTAAAATAGTAAATCCGTTATTGCATTTAGCAGGTTTCATTTCAGAATATTCATGTAGAAATAGTTGACTTAGGTCCATATATTTTTCTGCTGAACATTTCAACACTAACAATAAACAGCTAAAAAGTTTGAAATTAGGTTTCATCCATAGCGTGAGATAATAGAGTGTATCTTGTTCATTCGTTTTTGTTACCAGTGCTTCGACTCCCGGACTATTTTAAATGAGAATTAAATTAGATGTAATAGGCTAGAAACTTAGCAAGATTACCAGGCAAACTTCGAGTTCAGAGTGTATGTTAGCATGTACTAATACACGGGTACGTTTCAATATCGCCTAAACTGAGCATCAGTAAGACATCGAAAAGACTACCGTTCAAATGCGGAATGAGTACCAAGTATATTTTTATTACGGTTTCTGCTCACTAGTAGCAAACATGTCACCCATATTCAAACATGGCACCCACCTGATAACAGAGTTGATGCACACGAAGGACTCAAACTTGCCCGTCTGTTTACAAAACTCGAGGAAGCCTCTGGAGCGCAGCGTTATGTAGCGGTTATCGCTGCAACGGAGCCTGTAGGACACCCTTCCCTGACCCTGGTCAGTACTCAGCACTGAAGAATATAGGCTCATTTAATTTCCTTGCACATCAACACTACAGCAAAAAAGTAGACCAGGATGTGTCTGATTGAAACTAGAGTGTTCTCTTAAAAAGTCAACATTGTATGTAAATAAGAAATTAAATTTGTCCAAAAATGACTGCACCTCGTGATGAGTCATTAAAATACCAAGGACAGAAAGCTTTTGAATGAAACTACTGAAAAGGTCTTCTTGGTCTAACAGGAAACACGACACGACAGCACTCATAGCCCACTGAGCCTGCTGCAGTCAACTAAAGTAAACTTGGACAATCCCCAAACTCCTGAAGGACTTAATAAGAAAGGAGCTTATCTTGAATTGGAAATTAATGGAAACATCGTCCTTGAAATACAATATCTTCTCCCAAGAATAGCGAATGCTGATACGTCAGCCGTAAGTACCCCCAGAAAACAGAATTTTTGAAGGAGAAAGCGGATTAATACGGGATATAAAGTGTGAATAAAAACCATTTTGTCATGCGCCGCTTAAAGACGGCTCAGAAACAACTACCCTTATGGTACATGAAATAACAGATTCATTAATGGTCACCCACAACGATTGCAATTCTCTCAAGAATTGTATTTCAAGAATGCAAATCCGCCTGTAATTTCATTTTAATTGTAATAATTCTCTTTCAATTACACAGATTCACCATTTCAGTGAAGATGTAGGCGTAAATTAACAGGTCCATTAAAGTTTGCTCACGTAATTACCCTAGAAGAAAAGAAAATAACATTAATTAAGCACTAAATGTCACTACTGATTGCTCCGTAAGTATGAAGCTGCTTGGGAGAGGATCTTACGCAAACACATTTTTGCAGATGCTTACCTAAGAATGCAAAACAAAATATTTTGGGATAACTAAAATACATTCCACTTGCAAACTACCTAATATCCAAAGTGATATCCGGAACATCTAAAAAAATAGCACGTTAACTCTTAAACCAAATAAATTTTATTCATTTTGTAGTAACTAGAGAAAAATACCGAATGAACTACGTTATCTGATTGAATATTTAATTAGGAACAAAACTTAATTTCCAACAAGTTAGAATTGATGAACATGAAAAATCTGAAAACTATTTAATCCAAGTCCGTTTCTCAAGACATGCACGGTTTTCGACGGAAGCTCAGAACTCACTGTGTTTCTGTGCGAGCAAAGACCAGAGCAGGTCGTTGCTGTGCATGTACTTGATCGCCGGCGTGCCTCGGACCGCCTCCGGCATGTGGCCCGTCACCACCGAAATCCTGCGGTGGTGGAGATGAAAGGAAACAGATTAGATTAGATTATTAGTTAGCTCAAGCCTTCCCATCCGCCACAGGCGATCTATAGAGAAGAAGGAGGAAGGCACCATTTAGTATGGAGTTAAGGGAACGCGGCATCTATGCAGAAAGGGCATATAAATAGTAAGTTGAGAAATAAAATTATTAAACAAGATCAAAGTCGAAGTAGAGAGTAGTAGATGCTGAAAAACAGGACAGCAGTGAACCGAAAAAAAGATGGTTCTTAACATTACAAAAACATTTTATTTCAACAAAAAGAAAGCGTATCTAACTTTCAGCTCGGTCCCTCACATTTTCCCCCTGGGAGTGCTAATTCCCATAGATACAATGGTTGTATCCCCATGAGGGGTATGAAAGGAAACATATTTTAAATGCAATATCTCCATATATGGATCACCAGCATTACAATCACATCGTAGAAATAGTTTTTCAGCTTCTTAACGTAACTAGAAAGAGTGATTTGATGAAATGCAAGCTCAATGAATTGAGTTCCATCTCCAATCTTTTCTACCCGTCTTCTTCGTATGCTATAATCACTAGAGAAGGTGAACGCACTCTGATGAAAACAGCTCTAGGACTGGATTGGGATCGAACGAGGTCCTGAAGTGTTCCAGCTTTAGGACCCTCGTGGCGCAGTAGACTTAACACACGATGAAGACTATGAACCAACAGTGGACAGTAGCTCTTCTCGTTTCCAGGCATAAGCCTTTATAAATAGCCATGCTTAGGCCTGAAATGTACAAAGAGAGAAAAAGAAATTTGTACAATATTTGACATGTTTCCCAAACAGCAAAAAATGATTTCATTTGAGGTTTTCTTCGCGAAGCTCTACCAGTGGAAGGGGCTGAGTTCACATGGAAGATTAATAAAAAATAATACAAATGTTCGCAAAAGTGTTGATTGTTAAACGCACAGAACATCATCCGTTCCACAGCAAACACCACAGAGAAGTTATAGCTTGAATGAAACAAAATTCAGATGGGATTCTCAAAACTTCATTTCCTAATGATCGTCTTACAAATGTTAACAGAAAAAACCTCCTACAGGAAAAATTCCCTTACCAAGGCTGGTAATGATTATAAGGGAAAAAGAGAAGAGCACCATTTTATTTTTATCCTCATGAAATGAGTATTAACGCGCTTGCTTTTCAAACAGCTCATATACAAAGCATTTGAACAATCAATGTAGAAGGGTGCATGCAAATGTCTGGCTGAGCGCCAACAGACAACGGTTATCTTCTCGACAATTCACTTATATCAGATATGGGAGGAGGCCAGCGATAAGCAGTGTGTCACTCTTTGTACCCTATTCCTAAACAGCCTGTAGTTCAGTTATAGGGACCATTTTGCAGCCAACTCTCTGATTGGAACGCACGAATTTCGAGTGAAAGTTAATTAACATGACAAAGATGAAATAAAGATACCAAAAAACATTTTACAATGGGATCATTGACTACATAAATAACTGTCTCGGTCATTTCAATTTGCAGAGAATTTTTTAGCTTCTTGCCCTCATTTGTTTCGGGGTCAACAATTGTGACAGATTTTCGAGTAAAAAGTTGTATCATAGAGCCCTGAAGGATTCTAAATTTCCCCACTGAATGGATAATTTAAACATCGTTTTCACAAAAAAATTACGTCATGCTGGCAACTCACGTCATGTTGACACTCAACGCATGTTGGTATTTAAGTAAGTCGACACCCAAATCGCTGAGGTAGTAGATTCATGTTGACAGTAAAGTCATGCTGGCAGTCACATCACACTAGCATTTAGGTCATACTGCAACTTAAGTCGCAGTGGTCATGGTCAGGTCATGCTGACAGTCAAATAAAGCTGGCACTCGGGTCATGCTAACAAGCAAATCATGCTGCTTACCGTCATACAAGCACTTTAACAGTTAGGCCACGCTAGTAAAACAAGATTTCCAATTGTAGTTGTGTGCAGTGTATATCGTCGTTCGAAGAATGACGTCAAGATATTTTTATGTCAGAGTAGCAGAGCAACGTGGTAGAGTTCTAATACACGGATTTAACTAGCGCACCCGGCAGCAGGCAATCATGCTGAAATATGCGATGTTCCTATATCTATGACTGATTTAAGAATTTTACACTCAGTTTCCACTCCGAATGATCTTGAAATTCTAGACCCTCTGCATATTTTTAAGCGAAAGCCCAACCTGAATAATACAGACAGCTCTTATCCTCTAGAAATAGACCACAGATAACTATTAGCTCACTAATGAAACTCGGTGAAGCTGTACTCCGAAACGTCTTCCTAAATAAATATGACTTTGAACTTTTCCGAAATTTTCTCCACTTTTAAGTTTTTAGTATAATCAGGCTGGGGTAGCGAACGTAACAACATCTAACACTCTTTAATGCAGAATCGCCCACAGGAGTTCTATATAAATAAACCTTATCAAGAATATTTGATTTTATCCTGCTGACATTGGCAGCTGAAGCTCCAGGCTGTGCCGCCCAGGTTGGACCTTCCCGTAACTTGGGACACTCATGTGAGGCTAGTTATAGGGCATGCTGTAGACGTAAATACGAGTATAATAACAAAGGTTAATCAAAATAAACTTGTGTGCCTAAATCTCTTGTGTTGTAAAACGTGTAAACTTTATGAGCAATATAAATTCTGCAATCACTGAAACATATGACTGTAAACTACATTCAGAGAAAACTCCACTAAAGCATCCCCATTTCGTATCCCAGACAGTGCCCAGAGCAAGAAGGAAACCCCTCTTCTGACGTGGAGCTACATGGACCAGCCTTCGAAGCTCCAGTAAACCTCAAACCAAGAACAAGAACAGCAAGAACACCCGCTGTTTGGTTATGGTCATGGCTTAGCCTCTGTGGCTTTCATGTAGCCTCTGTCGCGCTACATGAAATTAGTGCGACACATGTTTTGCAAACTGAAAAATAAAAACGTTCGTAACAACACAAATAAAAAATTTTACTCAATGTTGATAGATACTTCTGCTTGCTACGCATTAATTCAAGATTAAGACTATAAGTTTGTTTAAGCCTCCCTAACCGCTACAAAAAAAGAGCGTATCGAAGAGAGGAAGGAGGAAGGCACAATTTAGTATGGAGATAGAAAAGAGAATGGGGAATCTATGCAGAAGAGGCATAGAAACAGTACGTTGAGAAAGAAGTTCATGAAACAAGATAAAAGTTGAAGAAGAAAGTTAGAGGTGCTGAAAAACAGAACAGTAGTGAACCGAAAAAAGGTGGTCCTTAACATAACAAAAAAAAAAACTTTTATTGCAACAAAAAGAAGGCCTACCTAACTCTCAGCTCGGGTCCTCACATTTTCCCCCTGGGAGCGCTAATTCCCATAGATACAATGGTTGTACCCTCTTGAGGGGACGCATTAATTCAAACGTGCCGCCAAAATTAGATTAGATAAGGAAGTTTAAGTCTCTCTGACCGCAACAAAAGCGTTCCAAAGAAAGGAAAAAGGAAGATGCCATTCGGTTTGGAATTTGGAGAATGCAGAATCTATGCACAAAGCGCATAGAAGCAGTAAGTTGAGAAAGAAGTTTATGAAGTAAGATAAAAATTGAAGAAGAAAGTAGTAGACACTGAAAAATAGGACAGTAGTGAACCGGAAAAAGATGGTTCGTGGCAAAAGAAAAACTTATTCTATTTTAATAACAAGAAGGCCAACCTTACTTTTAGCTCGAGACCTCACATATTCCCCTTGGCAACGCCAATCGCTAGATCAGAGGTTCTTAACCTGGAGCGCGCGCCCCCCCCTGGGGAGGCGTCAGTGGATTTCAGGGGGGGGGGAGGGGGTTGGGGAGGGCCCGCGAGCCTCTGAAGTAAAGCATGAGTTTTCCCAGTAGTGTCTTCGACAAAAGAGAGTCTTGTGACTCTCTAGACAACAGCAAAAGAAGACTTCAGTGATTTAGATTTGGTGTTGTTTTGGTTTAAATACATATAGTTTACCCTTTGATGGCACAATAGGCTCTTCAGGTTCTTGTGATGTTTGAATGCACATATTTATGTGAAACTACATTTTCCGCGCTCGTACCCATCAAAACTAAGTACAGAAATCGTCTGAGCGTCGAAGGATATTTATGTTGCGCACTTTCTTGCATTCAGCCTTACATTCAAAATTTAGTGTCAAAGAAACCGAGCCAAAAGTACCTCTGATTCTTTTTTTTTGCATCTAATTGCAGTGAAGCAGTATCAGATGTGTAAATGATGTAATTGGTTCATATTAAATGGAATAGGATCAATAGATTCAATGAAGAATCAATGTTTTTGTTTCTGCGTTAACCTACATTGCCTGGACACAAGTATCATATTCGCACAACTTTGTTTTTTCGGTATATCAAAGACTTCGAATTGAGAACAATATAAAAAATTTAACGAACGAAAAATAATATAGTTCGAAGTACTTAGCCAAATTTTATAATCCTTTGTATTTTCTTTTACAATTTAAGCATCTTTATTGCATTACCTCCTGGAAACATTTGAAGGTTTCTAGAAACTCTTAGAAGCAGATTTGAAGTCAAACAAGTATGATCAGCGTAATCCATTACTTTCAAAATTTCCATGAAAGCGGACCTCAGTGACAGCAATGCCGAAAGTCAAAGAAGTTCTAGAAGCAATTCGAAAGAAAATAGTTGGACATCATAATGAAGAATTAACATACAGGGAAATCGCTGAACGTACTAAACTTCCAAACTTAAATTTTGGAGCTATTGTTCGGAAGTGCCAAGCGACGGGTGCCACCTCCAATTTGTCAAGAGCCGGAGCTCCTCGCAAAATCAAGGACCGCTGTCGAAAGTATATGCTTCGTAAAGTGACTAATGGACCTATGACAACCCGTAAAGATCTGCAACAAGAACTTAAGCTTCATGGAGTGGGCGTCAGTCAAAAATTTATCAATAGAGAATTGCGCCGCAGTGAACTCCTCTTCGTAGGACTCCTCTTCCGACAGCTAAACATGTGAAGTAAAGTTTGAAGTTTGCCAAAGACCAACTTGACAAAGATTATGAGCTTTGGGAACAGGTAGTGTGGTCCGACGAAAGTAAAATTGAGCTTTTCGGCCAAAATGACTCTCGTCATGTTGGGAGGAGACCAGGGACTGCCTATGATCCTAAGAACACCCTCCCTGCTGTCAAGCATACAGGAAGCAATATCATAGTTTCGGGCTGCTCCACTTCTCAGGGGGTAGGGGAACTCCACATCAGGGATTGCAAAATGGATAGTTCCATGTACCTGCAGATATTGGAACACAAGCTGATTCCAAGCGCAAGAAAATTCTTCGGCCAGCGCAAGTGGATCTTCCAGCAAGACAATGACCCAAAGCATACGACCAAGTTAACGAAGAAAATAAGTGCTACCCCATGGCCCAGTCAGTCTTCTGAGCTCAGTCCCACAGAAAATATATAGAAAATACTGAAATCTGCAGTTGAGAAAAGGAGCCTCAAAAATCTTGTAGAATTAAGGACCATCTGCGTTGAAGAATGGAACAAGATTCCACCAAAAGAGTGTCAGAAGATAGTTTCAAACTACAACAACCGTCTCCACGCTGTAATTGCAAACAAGCGCCATGAAACTAAATCTTTGATTTTTAGTTTTAGGCAAATAATTTTGTACCTAGTATTTTTTGTTCGGGTGATGTGATAAGTTGATCATTTGATTTTTTCTGTAAGGTTATAATATTCTGTTGAATTATAAAGGGTTTTCTGAACCATTTGTAATCTTGCTCACAGTACACGAAGTCTTTGAAATATAAGAAAAATTAAGCTGTGCAAATATTTGTGTCCAGGTTCCATAAGCACCACTTTTATTCGAAAACACTAAGAGGGGATCAAACGAAAAATTTATCCTTAAGGGGGGAGTGGGAGTAAAGAGGTTAAGACCCACTGCTCTAGATACTATGGCAATGTCCCCCTGAGGGGAACAAACGCGCAGCAAAATTATCAAAATAGAGTAGTTTTTAAAGAACTATTATAAGGTTCTCACGTCAAGAAGTGATGTACTGCATAAGACAACGAATTTCCGCAAATATTGTTTCCTGTATGAAAGAATTAACAAATAAATTTCCCTTGCCTTGGATTTTTTATTTCTACGGCAATGATCAAAAGTCGACCTCTAGTTCAGCGTGTTAAGACGGAAAACCTATTAAACTAGGCAAATTTGATTAGCGAGCAAGAGACGATAAAGTTCGAGAACAGAATATGTACATTATCGATAGGTTGAGATGAGCTCAACACAGCTCTGAATTCATACTGGCAAATTAGAAAATACAAAAGGATTAATGGATAAGCGATTAAAATAAAGTTAAAAGATTGTTGTCCCGAGAAGGCAGAATGAGGGAGAGGATCGAGGGATCAGAAAATTGATTAATATCAGCGCCATTACGGACAATTAGAAAAAGCCCTTGTAACTAAAGTTTTGTTCAGAACTCTCTAACTTCCATGCTAGAGTTATAACTTAATTATAAAAACAAAACAAAGTCAATCGAAGTCTGTAGCCTTAGCAGTAACTGTTGTGGGTGAGTTGAGTGTATAGTGAAAACGTGCAACATAGAATGGAGACGAAAAGTCATGGCAAAAATTCAACGGTAATTCACGTGTTATGAATAGGAATTTTCGATCACACGCGGTTTATACGGGGCATTTTGATTTTCCAGCAGAGGGAATCTCTACATGCTGCAAAAAATTAACTCTTCAAAAACTTCGGGTCGTTCTTAAAGAACTTAAGAAAAAATCCACAACTGAACGAGAAGGTGACTTAATTGGAATTGTGATTTAATGAGGCATTAAAGCATATTATTATTGGAGATAAATCGTGAGCGATATTTTGTTAGACAATAAACTTTGAATTTGGAGGTCGATTTCACAAAAAACTTGACGTACGAACTAGGAATGTATAAGTTTTTAATTTCTCAATTACAGGCTGCTGTGAATCGTGATTTTCGTCCAATTACATATTTATTCCACCCTCTCTATATAACTCTTGCACATGAACACCAGAGTCCGAACCAGGCTACACGTCTCATTACATATTCAACTTTCCTTTTATCACAGTGAGAATGGTGTATTACCGGTACAGGTTACGAAAGTACGTTAGATAGGAGTAGATACGATCAGGCCAGCTTCAAATGACATATGTATATACAATTACAACATATAATTAACTTCAACTGATGTTCTTCGCCCAAAAAGGGAATATATATTAGAAGGATAGATCATCATTAAGTTAGACAAGAGTATACACAATATAAATCTAGAAAAAAACCTTCCTAGCCTGCGAACTTCAGCAACGACATGAAGATACCTGTGATCTGTATAGAGGATGTTGCCATAGACATCGTGGCGAGTGATGTACTCGTCCTTCATGGCTTCCATCCTCGAGAGCTCTGTTATTGGCCGCTCTTTTATGAGCTGCACCAGCGCCACCAGCAGGTGAGTGTCCGGAGTGCGCGGCCATGCCTTCCGATCTCGAGACTCCTCTGACCCAGAAGAGTCG
This sequence comes from Platorchestia sp. MABIK, assembly GCA_014220935.1. Lineage (NCBI taxonomy): Eukaryota > Metazoa > Arthropoda > Malacostraca > Amphipoda > Talitridae > Platorchestia > Platorchestia sp. MABIK. The sequence goes on from JACJUY010004412.1 coordinate 44,206, forward strand.
TCTTCAGAATGAAGGAGATTGAGCGAGCCTGTAATGACGAAAAGTGTTAAATTTACCCGGAAAAATTTGTTGCAGTGAGAAATTGGGGGTTGCAGAAAAAAGGTGACACTTTTAGTGTGTGTAAAAACTCCTGACGTGAATGAGTGGATGAACTTTATAATCAACGTGTGTTTAAAGCTGGAAAAACTTTCGTCACACCATACTCAAGTCTTAATCTTAACCGCTGCACGATTACAAAATTTGCGAAGGCATAAATTGGAATAAAACTGCGAAAGAAAGTCCGAACTGTTAATGCTTATTTGTTACATAAAAATGCGTTTCGAACACCTTAGTCAGGAGTATCCAACATCATGATACCTTGGAGATTGAAGATACATTTGAAGCTAAGATTATTTTATTTACTAGTTAAAGCCTCCCTATTCAAAACAAAGGCGATCCAAAGAGAGGAAGGAGGAAGGCACTATTTAGTGTGGAGTTAAGGGAACACGGAATCTATGCAGAAAGTGCGTAGAAACAGTTAGTTGAGAAAGAAGTTCATGCAACAAGATAAAAGTTGAAGAAGAAAGTAGTAAGTGCTGAAAAATAAGACAGCAGTGAACCTAAAAAAGGAAGTCCTTAACATAACAAAAAACATTTCATTTCAACAAGAAGAAGAAGGCCAACCTAACGCAGCTCAGGACCTCACATATTCCCTCTGGGAGCGATAATTCCCATAGTCAATAGTTGTATCCTCCTTGGGGCTCTTTGCAGAAATGCTGAGTGAAAATTTGAAAAACGGATTCGACGCAACGTTTCTCCTGCCTATCTTGACGTGAAATTACGATAACAGCATTAACACGATTTTTGCAATTAATTACTGAATACTGAGATGATAAAGCTCACATTTGACTTACCATTATGTAATTTATTGAAAAATGTCCCTTGATACGATTTGAGTACAAGGAATATATAGGAATTATACATTTTACGATTGAATCAACAGAAAATTAATGAGAAATTCACGTCGGGGAAATAATGACTGACAGAAAGAAATGTGCTTGACAGGAAGAGCTAGAAAATGAGCGCGAAATAGGTAGGTTTCCGACAATTTTAAATATCAGGTCATTATAATTACAAAGAATATTCGTACATGCTTCAAGATTAGATTAGATTATTAGTTAGTTTAAGCCTCCCTATCCGCTACAAAGGCGATCCAAAGAGAGGAAGGAGGAAGGCACCATTTAGTATGGAGTTTAGGGAACGTGGAATCTACGCAGAAAGGGCATAGAAACAGTAAGATGAGAAAGAAGTTTATGAAACAAGATCAAAGTTGAAGAAGAAAGTAGTAGGTGTTGAAAAAACAGGACAGCAGTGAACCGAAAAAAGATGGTCCGTAACAGAACAAAAACCTATTTTATTTCAACAAAAAGGAAGCCTACCTTACCCTTAGCTCGGGCCCTCACATAGTCCCCCTGGGAGCGCTAATTCCCATAGATACAACAGTTGTATCCCCCTGAGGGGGCACATGCTTCAAGATTCTGTTTCCAATGATGTTCATAGCTTTTTCTATATCGTAATTGATAAAGGAGTGTTTTACCAATATTGATGGCACTCTAACAAATTCTTCTTTGCCGGGGGAGCAATTAGTGGAATATTTACACGAGGTATGGAAACTTCTCGCGAAATCCATGCGAAATTCAATCAACATAAATGTTGCTTCTCTCTAAGCCTGTAGTGGCGCTCTTGCATTTGCACACTATAATGCTACCTGTACGTACAATGTCCTTTCTACGTTGCAGGTGTTGGTCGTCGTCAGAACAGCATTCAGTGAAGTTGAGAGAGCTTATTTATAAGTTAAATAAATTCGAATGAGGATAATTTCAGAACAGCATTCAGTGAAGTTGAGAGAGCTTATTTCTAAGCTAAATAAATTCGAATGAGGATAATTTCAGAACAGCATTCAGTGAAGTTGAGAGAGCTTATTTCTAAGCTAAATAAATTCGAATGAGGATAAATTTTTTAGAGCTCGCATGACGAGTGCCTCCGTTACCTAGGTAGCCGAAGAGTTTGATAGTTTAAAAGGCACCGCACCGTATCAAAGATTCATACTGCATGCTGGAAAAGTGGACAAACATCATTCGCTAAGTCATAACGCGAACAGAACATATGATCTTTACAAACGGTCGTCGAAGAAGATTGTCACGAAAAATAAAACGACAGCTTCAAAACACCGCTGAACTGAATAGTGGGTTCACAAAACTTATGAGCCCTGAAACAATTAAAAAGGAGCTTCACAGGTACGAATTTTTAGAATGAGCTGCAATTAGTGATGCAATCTTTCGAAGAGGAAAACGTGATGCAAAAGCCACACAATCTAGACAATGAAGCTACAGAAAACAGTGATTTGGGCAGATGAGTCTTGTTCCGTACTGTTTCTAGTGACTTCAGGCCGAGTTTACGTCCAGTGAATGCTGTCCCAAGCCTGTGATGCACACTGCCACACTGCCTTATCACAAGAGTATAACATGGCACGGGTTTGGTCATGATTCCCGCAGCCATATCATGGTACTCCATGAGCATATGATTTCTCTGCGAGGTCGCATTACTAGCAAGGATTATGCGACCATTTTAGCTTGACATATCCATCCTAAGACATAATGTTCCTTTCTCCAATGATGCTGTTCTAAGACGACTACGTCCCTGTTTATACATCTCAGAACGTCTAGATTGATTTGTGTGAGGTGGAGGGTGATATGTTGCATCTCTCTAAGCCGACACAATCACCAGATCTCAATATTATTGAGACATCATGTTTGCTTTGGAGAGAAAGATGCAAGATCACTATTCCCCTTCATCATCGTTGCCCGAAATTCCATCTATTTCGCAAAAAGAATTTAAATTTAAATTGGAAACCGTACAGGATCTTTATTTATCCATTCGGAAAAGACTGCAAATTGTTTTGAATGTAGGCAGGTTTCCGACACCGTATTTTCCAGCATCTTCTGTATTTTTGTCAAACCCCAGTCTTAAGAACTACATAACAAAAATCAAAGTGAGTAAACGTTATAAAAAAACTAGTATCAATTCAACAAAGTTTGAGCAAACATTGTGCACTTGGCTATTGACGCCATGTAACTCATACTGTGCATGCATACATGAGCAGCCGACAAGAAAACATCATGGAATTTCACAAGAACTTCAATGAAACAAGAACTTCAATTCTGTGCATAGACTGCAAAGAATTTATTCTCGCCGTCTCTTAAAGCCTCCAATCTCTGACACTAAGAACCAAAATATTTAAGAATAAAGTAGACAGTACAAGATGTCGAGAGCTCAAAATTCCTCAACCACTGGAAATGACACCCCAAGGGTTTTACAACGAGCAATAATGACTTAAGAGGTGAATGAATAGAGATGCTTTTTACAAAAGGTACACTTCCAGGAAGGTATACTATCATAAACGGAAAAAGTAAACATCAACTCTTTTCAATACATTACAGTTGAATGGTCCTCCTCATAGATCGGCTCACTTCCAGTAACGCCCTTGCAAATTACAACCATTCCACGCCCTTTGCTAGAGAGAAAACTTCCTCAAACGCAAGTAGCGCTAAGAAAAAAAACGAACCTTGCTGTTAGCGAGTGCCCAAATTACAAGAAATGGTGTTTCACCGTACATGAACAGCAAAGATGTTGGTTCTTAAAAGTAATTTACTTTTATTCTCTCGAAGTATTAATTAATTTGAGGCGATTGAAATATTTTCGCGTAAATCACACAAACAATGAGTTTGTGGAAGTTCGTTGAGATGAAATTATTTTCATGAAACCACAAGAGAATCAGCTTTGGAATTTGATATTAAGGTAGATAATGCACGATCAAACAGAACGCACTATTTGCGCGTAGACACATGCGGGAAACTTGGAAGGTCAAGATTATATTATATTTAATGTTTAAGCTTCACTAACCGCTAAAAATGCGTTTAAACGAGAGGAAGAAAGAAAGCACCGTTTAGTATGACCTTAAGAAAGCGCAGAATCTATGCACAAGGTGCACAGAGACAGAAAATTGAGGAAGAAGTTCATGAAACAAGATAAAAGTTGAAAAAAAGTAGTGGGTACTGAAAAAGCAGAGCAGTTGTGAATAATAAAAAAAATGTACCGTAACAAAACAAAACCTTTTCTACTTCAACAAAAAGAAGCCCAACCTAACCTTCAGCTCAGGACTCACATAGCCTCCTGAGAGTGCTTATTCCCATAGATACAATGGTTGTCTCCCCCTGAGCGAGCTTGGAATATCAAGTAAGCGATACCGTTTACTATTGAGTTCCACTACGGCTGCTACGCAAACAGGTTTAACGCGAGCAGAACGATGAAAAAAATTTAAAAGCAAACTGAATGAGATGTCAAAAACACCAGAGGGAACTTGGAACGCTACCATAATCTCACACTCACGCGTAAGTTTGTTCAGAAATGCTCCTAGCATTTTTGTACTAAAACACAGTGATTCATTAAAATTTATATTTCTGTCTGATTATAAAATGCAACGTTTCGACGTATCTAACGTCGTCCTCAGGCTGGAAAAAAAAATAACAATACGGAATAATTTTCAGTCACATTGTAAAAAACGCAAAACTAACACTTAAGTAATATAGACTAGTAATATAGACTATATCGGCTTTACGACGGTAACTTGATTTTGCCCGAACAATGTAAGAGGTTCTTAAATTTAACTGATGTTGTATTAGACAAACATGAAAT
>JACJUY010004412.1:50573-72143 GCA_014220935.1 Platorchestia sp. MABIK
ATTTCTGAACAAACTTACGCGTGAGGAAATTGGACTATTTCGTAAGGCTGAAAAGTTAGAAAAGAAATCTCACACTCATGAAATTTTATACATCATAAATAACAGTAATAAAACATAAATTTTATGCATCATAAATAACAGTAATGATATATAAATTTTATGAATCATTAATAAGTTATAAAACCTAAATTTTACCAATCATAAATAAGTCATACATAAATTGCATACATCATAAATAACGTCTATGAAACATAGAAAATGTTGTAACTAAATACATCATTTTATTGACCGGTCTTGGAAACGAGGAACCCAACGTTCCCGATGATAACTTATCGAATAAATAAAGATATGCTTGTTCCGTTTGTTTCATCACGTGCGGAAGTTTTCAATAACGATGTCTGCACACATTGATAACCTAGCGTTCGCCTGTTTCAGGCAATGTTCTGTCACAAAATTCCTCGGATCTTCTCAACCTCGCTACACAACTTCCCTAGCAGTTGTGTTACATTTCATAATTTCAGTTTTTTTCTTTATGCTCACGCAAACTCAATCGCATCTGCCCAAACTTCTTCATGACAGACTGCACCACGAACTTAGGGATAGCAGAACGTTTGAAATAAAACAGTAACAGTTTCCAGACTTATAGATGCAATAACTCCTTGACTCAAGTTAACGCAAAGATTCTTCGTCTTTCTATCGTACTATTAACAAAAGAATTATTATGACGCTTTCTCCACAACAAATCATTCGCAGGAAGTTTCGAAAATATTCCGCTGAATGAATATGCCAAAACGTTTTGTATTAAAAAAAGGGTCAGTTCCCCATGAATAAAAGAATCAAAACATTTCTAACGAACACAATAGTAATAATTTTGCCTGTGTATATTTTGTCGATATTTTAATTACTCGTTTTGTACTAACTATAAATAATACCCTAACTTTCATTAACCTTAAAATAAAATTTTACCTTCGTTCTATTTATTTAATAACAAACAAGATAAAAGAACACGAGGTATAAATTCTTAAAAATGAAAAGAAGGTTTCAATATCAGTACCTGCCCGAATGACTTCGTCGCTAATTTCAAGGCATCAACACAACTAGTTCATGACCACGGCAGCATTACGAATACAACGCGACACAAAATTTGAAAAAACTTGAATAGGTGGTACCCCACCGAGCACACATGCAAGCGCAACCCACAGGTGGGCTAAGAGAGTATGTACTGCGGCGCACTTAACCAAGCTCAGAGAACACTTGATCTGAAGCTCCTTTTGAGCTCAATATTACTCATGTTCCACCGTATGCAAGCCTGCTTATCTGTAGTCGACATAACAAATGTATCGTTACTGTAAATTTCGTTCATCCGTTGCCCACTCATTGTTCAGTCGCCCTATCAATTGTTCTGTTCTCATACACACAATCCATCAGTCATCCAGTTATGATACGTTCGAACCATCAGTTGGTTGTACAGTTATCATACAATCGATGCATCTACTGCCCAGTTATTTCAAACTCGGTCCATCAGTTGTCCACGCATTATACAAACGATTTAACAGCTGCACAGTTACATTTGAAATAGTTCTACAGTTACACTCAACCCAGTGCAGACGCCCAGTTACACTCAATCTATCAGGTCTCTAGTAACACTCAATCCATCAGTTGTCCAGTTAGTTCGAAGCCATTTGCTGTTCAAATTCGTTGGGTCCAGGTGATCTGCCACAATCCCTCTGTAGTTTACAAACATTTACGGTCGATGTCACGCGAGGAACTGGTCTTCCATGCTGAGGCAACGCCATCCGCTGCTGTCTATGAAGCGGGAGAGTATTATTCAGCCGAATCGCCAACAATAATGGTGAACTTGAGTCTCCGATGCAGTCGGATTTAACATTCAGTAGATAACTCTGACAGTTTTTTAATTTAAAAATAAATTGAAAACATAGGAAATATGTCCACTTTTTGCCCTGATCAACTGGAAATGTTTATCAATTTTGTTTCTACTATAGGTTTTATTTCGAAGAATATTGTTCACTTTCCAAATATTTATTATTTTTGCCAATGAGCGATATTAGTCTCAAATCTTTTTTATGATTGTCAATTACAGATGCCAAAAAATTAAAATGACTAATTTCCCAAAGTATTAATATTATTGAAGAGCAATACCTCCCAGTCTAATTTATTTGCGGCCTGCATGCATGTTTTTCGCCGCCTAAGCGACTAAATCGCTTTGGCAGCGAAAAAAATGCATGCGGGTGGCGAAAAAGCTAGACTGGGATCTTTTGAAGAATGATCGGATATAAAGATATTTCATTCATGCAGGATTATTAATTATTAAGGTGGGCGTTTCTGCCCTCAGGCGTAGTCATTTCATAGCGGCGTCATGTGAAGAATTCAGTTTTTTTTCCGTTGCACCAGAAACTCGACAATACTGGTTTGATCTTGCGTCAATAAATCGGCACATAAACGAACGCCTGCAATAGTTTACTATCGATGAGCTCGTTAGAGTCTAATTTTACACCTCCATACAGCGCGAATGAAGTTTCCCTCATTGCCGTGCGCCAACGAAACGATAATAAGTACATAGAGTACGATTGCAGCGCTAGCTGCAGCAGCCATTGCCCTACTCAGTAAAATTCAGTCAGGGCGCGACCCTGAAAACTGTTACAGCGAGATCACTTCTGTGCTCATACAAATTGAAGCGAGCTATACTTCTCACACTGGACGAGTGAAGCTCAGAAAGAAGCCTATACGAGTACAGTATATGCAGTACTCATTTTTTACACGCGTGTAAAATCTGAAGCTTTATGCAACGTTTTTTTGAGTCATTGGAATTTAGTACAGCTGGACGCTCAAGTTTCATTGATTTTTTTTCAATTTTAATTCCCTATGAAGATCGTCACCAATGACTTTTTGCATGACATGTCGTGAATAAAAAGCTGAGACACTTTTAAATAAATAATTATTTTCCTCGTTTTCGACTACATATTCCAGCCAACATCAGGGAATTTAAAACAAGATTTTTGATATATCAATCTTAAAAAAATACTGGAAGCATGTTAGCAAGACATGCTTTCCTTTTGAGACAGTGAGCTCTGCCATTGCTATATCGAAAGAGAGAATACGCAACAGCTAACTAAAAGATACGACTGGTTCTCATCAGAACAGCCTGAAAAAAAAAAAATCTCGCTTTGTACTTGAAGTTCATTAGAGGCGTCCGTAATTCGATCTTTACGATTTCGACCATGCAAAGGTCGATTGCGTTGCTGAAGGAATGGATGACTGTAAATTGATCTTTAAAGTGCCAAAGGCTTGAAACGTTCAAATATCCCAACTGCTCTGCTGATGAATACTGCTTGTAATAAATGTAAAATGCCTCCATCTCGTTTGGAGGGAGTTCGTTGTGTGACCAGAGCAGAATGCATTACAGCTCCCACTGTGTGCAAATAAGTCGCACACAACTTCACTCCTCGATAACTTCACACAACTTCAGTCACTCTCGTTCGAGTAGAAAAATACAAGAATTTCTTAACTCGTTGACTACGTATTGACACATATATGTACCAGAAAGTTTGCTCATTTACGCAAGTGAGCCAACCTACGTAAACAAAACGCCAACGTGAATTGCTTATTTACGTATAAATAAATGGTATTTCAATTATTTCACCACTATTTTTTGAAATAGATTATAACGTACGAGGTAAAATATTGTGCAATTACACTTGCCACACTTCTTAGAAAGAACAGAAATGTATTTGAGCAGTAAAATTGATTTAACAACTCTTTCATTTACTAACTAACCTACATAGTCATCACTGCGCAAACGTAATGTTCAGATGAGATCATATGAAACAGGTCAAGTACTGGGCAATGCTGATCATTTCTAGATCATTTCCTGGGCAGACCATTTCCTTTTCGAAATGCTCAATATTCAGCAGACCATACCAAAGACCGCCCGAGTGTTGTACAGGCTATCTTAATATCATCTTCGACGTAGGGCATTCGCAAATTTTTACATTCCTTGAACTTTTAAACGATTCATGGCTAAAGTTCTCAATTTCTCTCCATAACCTGTGCGATACGTATGGCAACGCTGCCACCCATGCGAGGACGTTGAATAATTAACGAGGAATTTTATTTTCAATTTTTCAGTGTTTTAAATTGAATGTCAAAAGATCTTCCAGTCGATTCTGCCGCTTTCTGAATTAAATGTTCGAATTTTAATCGTAGGTCTCATGCTACAACAACTTGAATTTTGATGTTTCTTTCTTTAGATTTTCTACGTCAAGATGTGATTTTAATTGTTTCTTCAAAACTATTGGTTCAACTTTTGGTCCTGAAGTGAAGTTTTGTCTCCGATTCAGCAAGATTCTTCATCTGTCAGTTGATGAGACGATAAATTAGCATCGGAAAAGTCGTGCGAGTTCAGACGCTTCAGATCACTAAGAAAGTCCACTCCTGTGGGACTTTTTCAGTTGCCACACTGATTATCGAGAAAAAATTGTGTTGAAACACAGGTCCTTTCCAAAGTATTCAATTCAAATTTCAATATCAATATTCGAGTCACAACAAAATTTTTAAAGCTAAATGCACTTAACACTAAAAAACAGAAGATTTTAAAGGAATACAAAAATTGAAATTAATTTTATGAACGATTTCATTTCTTCAAACGGCGAGCAACGCTACACACGTGTAAGTAGTCAACACTCTCATGCCCAGCACCGACTACTGAAAGTACTAGCAAATAATTTTTAAAAAATCGTTTAGAAAAGTTGGTTTCAGCCTCCCAACTACAACACAGTCGATACAAAAAGAAGGAGGAGGAAGGCAACATCAAGTGTGGAATTAAGGGAATTGGAAATCTATGTAAAAGGTGTTTCTCACAAAAATATCTGCGTATACGAGAAGAAACAGTAAGTTAGGGGGGAAATATCAAGCGAAAAGTTAAAGAAGAGAGTAATAGGCGATGAAAAACAGGACAGCAGTGAACCAAAAATATTTCACGTGTATTAGATATTAGATATATTAGAACAAAAAATATTAGAACAAAACTAAAAACCATTTTGTTACAGCGGAAGGAAAACCTACCTAACTTACAACTCGGCACCTCACATCACCTACCTGGGAGTGCTTTGTCCCATTGAAACACTAGTTGTATCCCCCTGAGGGTCAAAAAATTGAATAACTCTCTGCTGTATTCGTCAAGATGGGATAATATCACAGCCGAACTCATCTAATTCGATCACTGCCTCGGAGTTATCGCGTCCCCCCTGGATTACGGAAATAAAGTCGATTTCCAGAAAGTATTCGAATGACAAAATGTATTATAAAATTTGAAAAAGCGCCAGTTGTGAGCAGCGCTCGTCAATGTTGTTACAGCCGAGTTCGACGCAAGCTACAATCTCGGCATGAAACGCGTCAAAAGTTGCGGCGAACACCGATTTCATTCGGAGAACAGCGCCTGTACATTGATTAGACAAATACTTATACTTTCAAATGGATAGCAAACTGAATGATGCAATTCACAAATCCCAGAACTACAAGCAGGTCAATAGAGCCAATGGTACATTCTGTTTGGCAAGGGTGTTGTCAAAACCGGCGGTGAGTTAGTTCAAGTTCAGGAGGTAACAGAATAGTAAATATGTCAAGAAATTTCATGTAAATCATTTCAGTTCTAACGTAAAGATCGTTGGCGCAGGCCATTTTTACGTCGTTATTTCTAGGACGGTGCCCCGCGAAGCGTGAACCAGTTTTCTGCCAATTTCGAGTCGAATACCAGTTGCCATTTGAGTACCTACAATTTGATCTTTTCGAAAATCACAGAACTTATTTTAATCAATGTTATAAAAGTATCTGCACGAAAAACTAATCTCTGTCCAAAAAGTGAACAATTAGTTATATTAAATCAAACAGAAAAAGGGAGCATTTGATCTAGCTAAATTTTCTAAACCGTGCTGTTTTGATGCAAGAAGTTTCTACTAGTTTGGCAATCTCGTGTTAACTGCGCAATGATTGTTGAGTTGAGTGCATTGCACTGAGACAATGATTCGAAACAAGGAGCATGACATGGAGACGAGTGCACATTAAAAATAAATGATTGAGATTATAATTATATGAGACAGTCAACCAGCACTTAACGCACACTTCCTGTGCTCGCTGATTGTGTGCGGTAACAAACTGATATTGCGGGCGCCGTCAGTGAGGCACAACATGTAACAACATAATATCGAGTGTCAAGAACAGTAAGATAAATGAAGAAAGATTCAAATTTTGAAACGTCGCACACAACTCACTCCTGTACCTAAATAAACCGTCATGCTTCAACATACAGTGCGACCAACGGTGTTCCAATTTGATTTTTCTTCAAAACTATCATTTCCTGTTAATATACCTTGATTTTTTATAATATATCGTACAGTCATCAAGTACAATGTTCATAATCCTATTATTCTAGAAAATGTTTGCTTGTTACCATTAGAAACTCACTTTTATCAAATCCACGCTCTATTTTTTGAACCACGATATTAGTCCGAGGTATGAAAATTAGTTAAATGTGATGAATAAAAAACAAATTAGTTAAATATTAGTTTGAAAATTAGTGAACAATACTTCAAAAGGTACTTTTAACGAATTGCAACTGTGAACAAGGCAAAAAAACAAGAAAAATAAGCTTATTTTTTAATGTAACGGCCATTACATTTTATTACCTCAAAAATGCGTTCATTAACCGAATTGGTTAGATTTTCAATGGTAGTACCATCAACGGATCTTACGGCGTCTTGTATGGCCTCCCACAATTCTGGTTTGGAAGAAAACTGCTTGCCATCTGAATAAACTTTGCGCTTGATAGTAGACTACAGATTCTCAATTGGGTTCAAATCTGGAGAATTGGGTGGCCATACCATCAAATTCCGGTTTTTGAACCCAAGAGAAGCAAGATATTCTTTCGTAGACCTGGCTGAGTGCTATGGTGCATTGTCTTGCATGAAAACCAACTTTTAGCGACGATCCAAAGTCTGGTCGTGAAGCCAAGGAAGAAGACATACATCGAGGAGGGCGCAAAAATTCGCAGAATTAATTTTAACTCCTTCACGGACCATTATTGGGCCTACAAGCTCATTATTCACGATCCCATCCCACAACATAACACCACCACCGCCTTGATGGCGGCGAAAACTTTGGTGGGGCTTACCCTCAAATCCAACCCATCCTTTGGACCATCTGTCTGGGCCATCGAGGGTCGCTCTGGTCTCATCCGTGAATAGAACACATTTCATATCCTGTTTCAAATACGCACTAGCCCACTACTCAACTCTCATGAGCATGTGTCTTTGTGTCAATGGAGGCTTTTCTGTGGAGATTTCACCTTTGCGAAAGTCCTCAAGATTCTGTTGCGGGTAGTTTTTGGGACTTCATTTAGACCAGAGTTTTCAAAAATTGTTTTGCTGGTGCTTCCTGGCTTCTTAAAGACTTCACGCTTGATTTTTCTGATTTCTCGCGTGTTTAGAGCTTTTAATTCACCTTTATCAGACCGTTCCTTTCAAGTGTAAGGATCACTCACGAAACGTTGAATTGTTATTGTTATTTATTAAAATCCGAGCTATGGAGGCTCAAGAGGTCTTCTTGGCAGTTTCCTTTATGATGGTTTGCTTTTCTTCGTCTGTTAGGTCCTTAGCACGTCCCATTTTGAATTTTATACAAATGGACTAATAGTGTGGTCCACCGTATATTTCAAAATTTAAGCTGAACAGAGGAAAATTGTGCAACCAGCCTCTCCACAAGATAAACAAATATTGCCAGATGAACTAAGCACACATTGTTCCCATATTAAAACATGATTCTCGCCAGGCAGAGGATTTTCAACTTAATATCAATAAAAAAATTGTTGGACTAATACCGTGGGTCACACTATAAGTGGCCAGTGATCAAATGAAAAAGCTCTTTTCAAAGTAAAACATGCCATCATCAAAGCCGATCGACGCTGCATAAAATATTCTAGCAATTCACGCAACGTCTCGAATAGAATGGAGGCCGCACATTTTTCAGGTGAGATGCAATTATCTAGAGGAGTAATGCAGTGAATTTTTGTCCTAGAAAATGGTTCATTAAAGGAGTTGCGATGAAATGGCACCCTACTCTTTGAGCAAACCTGTTGAAACACAATCTTTCGAGCGCTTTTGAAGAACACTTTGATATGCAGCAACTATGGTAGGTTTCTTTCTAAAAATACGGAGATTAGATAAAAAAATTGATGTATCTGATATGAGGGCACAAGGACTCTAGGAAATAAGGCACAGCCGAGTCTGACAGGAGGCATTATACTTTGAAACGAGGTAAATACCTTGCAGGCAGTTGATAGCGAGAACTCTACCCATTTAATTCTAACTCAAATAAAAACGGTTAAACATTCAGTCTACAATAATTTGAAAATGAAATAGACTCTCAGAAGGACTACGAAAATTTAGAGACCGAACACTGGTACTATATTAACCAGAACAATGTAAATCTTACAGGACATGAGGTCGAGTTCAGAATTGTTTAACATAAAACAAAACGAAACTTCAAAAAATTCAAACTTTATGGCTTACCTTAATAAAAAGCCACTGGCATAACCTGTCACAGGGTGTTGCTTGGAACTACGCATGCCAATGAAATTTTACTTCGTCTCTCTTCTTGCCGTATTTCCTGAGGCAAAACCTGGCTGCGTGCCTTACCGTAGTGGCGCGTGCTGCGGCGGTGACGCACAGGAGGCGATGTCTCTCCCAACGACATGAGCGCAGAGGTGCCCTCTTCTGCAGGCTCCATTTTGACGGAGGGAGTCGGAAGTGCAGGCGGAGGAATGGGGCGAAATCGGCCTTGGATGTGCACGATTTCGTAGCGTCGACTTTCATTGCGTGAGAGGACGCGCTCCGCCATGCGGCAGAAGAATGTCCTTCGAGTACTCTCTAAAAAATAAAACCGTAATGAGAGGCAGTGAAAATACTATTGAGGTAGAACAAAGGAAGGTGAAAAAGTTTGGCGTGAAGACACTGCAGCCAGCCTTAAAAAAGAAAAGCTAGCGAGGGTACAAATTTTAACAACAGGAGCGATAAAATTAAGCTAGCATCTGAAAGAAAACCACGAAGTTAAAACAATGGCAATTGTGGGAGAACCCTACATAGAGTTCCAGAACGGCTCGTAGCAGCAGCAGATTCAACATTGAAGGTGACTTTATATCGAAAGTTCGTTGATCTTTCGCTCACACGCTGGCCTGTCAAGACTGGAGGAACTGAGGAGCGAAATCGAAACACGAGAAACTCGCCTAACAAAAACAATTAAAATGTGAACAGATTTCCGGGATAAAAAAGTTCCTTGTTCTGCACGAAGTAACTACGGACGACCCTAGCATGAGTGAATGACCCCAAAAGTGAATTCTAGCTAGAGCGGACACATCATCATCGCCAAGCAGGACGGAGTCACAGCGGCCATATCTGTGAAATCTCAAATTTTTCACCATTAAACAAGTCCTGTTAACCAGGTACCGTGATACACTAAAAAATAATCTAGCATTTTTTAACAATTTTCTTTCGTTTACTTAATAATTCACAATTTTTCCTTTTTATCCTATTTGTTGCTTTTTGGGTTTCGGATTTGTTGATATTGACGAAAATCTTCTGAGCCACCCAGCGAGTTCTCTCAACGTTCTGGCATCTTAATAAACGACTCCTGTGGTCACTCACCTCATTAAAGATTGAAATCGGCACTGAGTATCTTTCACCGCCAACTGAAACATCATGTCAGTGCTGATAGTCTTAAATAGCCTGTACTTTGATGCTCCAAAGAACGATGTTAATGTTAGGTAGCCTTATGACGTTTATGTTCATCACTTGCTGCGACCTATGTTAACTACGAAATTGTTATGTACAATTGACTTCCATTGTATAGTGTGTTTAGTCGTAAAATTGACGATTATGCGAAAAAACGTAGTTTAACCTAACTTTAATATCATCAATGGTGCCCAGTGGGTAACTTTTCCAAAGCAATTTCAAACGATGAAACATATAATTTCTAGTCCCCTTTACAAACACAACAGTATTTGTATATTAGGATGGAAAATTTACGTTTGAAGGCCATACGAGCAGGCCCGTTGTGCTTTTGTCAGCAGAAACAGTTTCACTTTTTGCTAGTGTTGTAGTGCGCAAGTGATGGAATAGAGCGTCTCGAGACGTCGACAAGAGGGAGCAGATTCAATGCCTCCAGAGGAGTAAGACCTAGTGTCTTGTGGGGAGGTTTGCACCGCATTGATTGTAATGTAACTTTCGATTAACCGAGTAACTTCTGACGAAATTGAATTATCTGAAAGAATCTATTCTCTGGTGAGTAAAAATGTGTATTCACTTCGGATGTATCCAAACCGTCCATGTTCATTCTCTATACGGCAACTCAGCATGAAAACAAACTATGTTCAAATATTTGTACTCTATTTTTAGTCCAACAGCTGTCCACGTTGATCCGTCAACAACATGACCAGACGTGGTCATTTGATACAGAAAATTAAACACAGAAGGCAAGGGTTACTTTATTTCAAACTTGCCAATTGCACTTCATAGTCGAGAGATAATCGCAACACGTAAACAGGCTTCAGATTGCACTACGAGTACCTACCAAGATCCAGGTACGAGTAAATATGATCACTCATACAGAGTGAAGTCAGACGGTCAGAACACATCATTGAGATGTTACGCATACAGTTCAACAAGCAGCAGCTGCACACGACGGAGCCGACAGATTATACTTACACTCGGAAGTGGGCGTGTCTTTGTTCGAGCACTTGTAAAGAGCATAATATTTATGCGTTAAGTTGAAGGTATTGTTCAGCCAGATATGTGGAAGCGTTCCTTCCACAAATCTGGCTGAACGTCCTGGGTTGGGCGTCCTTCCCGGCACGGGTAGTCGCTTTATTGGGTTCGAACAGTTTATCATAGTTCATCTGTGACGAATAACATGGCTAGATAGAATTATGAAAGAATTTTATTAAACTAAAATAAAGAATACTAGCGTAAGAAATCAAATACTTTTAGTACAAAACTGTTGGAATAGCGACGAATAGGGCTTTCTACATGAGAAGGCTTGCTTCACGAGAGTCGGCTCAACAAGAGTTCGAGGGTCAATACTTTGTGTCTCGACAAATTTGGGTATCTACCTAGGCCATTAAAATGTCCCATAAATTAGAGAAGAAAAATTAAATGAAACACCGCAATCTAGTTCGTACTGTTTGTGAAAGGAGGCGGAAAAAAGTTGACCAAATAGGATGAGTCTATACATGCATTCGGACCGCGAGCTCATTTGACTCTTTCTTTATCGTTGGGAGGAGCTAAAACTTTACGGAAGAAAACTCTCAGAATTTTAAGATACTTTGGCATGAACCCTCCGAATGTGGGTCAAGAACGAACGTGTACACAATTGTGAGATTCAGTTGTGCAGAAGTGTGTAAAAGAAAATAACAGCGAAAAAACTCCGTCGTGAGCAGATACGTCAGAAGTAGAAGCAAAGTTCAACGTACATTTATTAATGTTGCTGAAATAAAAATACCAAAAATGAAAATCGATCAAATGAAAGATGGGTAAGGTTTATAAGCACGGGTAAATAAATTCACCCTCTGTAAAATAAGTGAAGGCATATTGATTAGATATTGACAAAAAAATGTAGGAAACTCACTAGTGTGAACATTTTCTCTTGCCAGATACGTCATGGCTTGTTTTAATATCTTAACTTATCAGCTTAAATAATGACAGAAAATCCTCAATGATCGAATGAGTTGGATGAAATTGTCTGAATATACATCATCTTGGTAATGAAAATTCCACACAATTTTGTTTTACGAAGATATGCAGTCTAAAATATCTCATAGAAGGAAAATAAAAATTTAATAAATCTACAAAAAAAATAAGGGGATAGTAAATGCAGTAGAATACGCTCCTGCTTGTGGGTGGAGGATCATGCCGTGATGTCTCCTTGGCTTCTATGTACTACCGCCGCCGTGAAAGAAATATTGTCCGGATAAATTTGTCCTCCCGAGGTCAAATTCGGTAACTGAGCTCGGAATAAAAAGTGAAGAGAATGAGCAGCCAAACGTGGAATTAGGAAGTTAAAAATATAGTGTCCATATATGATGAAATCATTGTACGCCTGGTTCTCTAAATCTGTTTGTCTTTCGTATTAACGTAGATAATATGTTTAAAGTCTGCGATCCTTTAATATCAAATCTCTATAGCGAACATTTGTAATCATGGAAAGTAAATAGTCGGACTTGTGTTAGGATTTCAGGAGCGTCATAATTGTGGTGCACCAATTTGTAAATGCGAGTTCTCTGCATAGCGATCGCGTAGTAGAATATAATTTGTAGGAGTAAATTTTCGTGAAATTTTATACGTATTATTTCCCAAGCATACTTAGCGAACAGATCCTGTCTCAAGAACGCAGAAAATCCATCATCAATATGATCATGGAGTCGTAAGTCAATCGGTCATCGAATTTGGCGAGCACTCATCCTAATTTTAATTTTTTCAGGCTCATTAGGGCGTGTTATGTTAATACTGTGTTTATATTTTACTCGCGGAAATTGCATTTGCATTTGTGCGTTTGTGTGGAGGTGTGCCTTCCTTCTGATCCGAGATACTCTTGTCGATACAAAACAACAAAGGGACAGCGTCTCGTGACAATCATTTGCAAAATCGTTGTAAGATTGGATCATATGTTAGTTTAAGCCTTTTTAACCGCTAAAAAATAGCGTTCCGAAGAGAGGAAGGAACCATTTATTACGGAGATAAGGGATCGCGGAATCTATGAAGAAGAGGCATAGAAACCGTAAGTAAGGAGAGAAGTTTATAAAATAAGATATAAGTTGAAGAAGAAAGTAGTGGCTGGTGGAAAACAGGACAGCAGTGATACCGAAAAAAGATGGTTCTTAACATTACAAAAAAAAAAATTTTCAACAAAAAGAAGGCCTACCTAACTCTTAGCTCGGGCCCTCACACATTATCCTCTGGGAGTAATTCCCTTAGGTACAATAGTTGTATCCTCTGAGGGGAAATTCGTTGGAAGAATAATTTAACAATGGCTTTGGTATTTCGTTAATGTGTACTTCGCCTTTATTTTGCCATTTGACCAAACAAAAATCAGAGGAGACTTCTACGATTAGCCAACGACTATAACGTAACAGAAGCTGGTTTCTCAGCATGACAAATCTAATTTAACCGAGAAGTAATTGCTGAAGCATTTTCACATTGACGCTATCATAAGCCCCGGTTGCTTGCCAATTCAACTGCGCCACATTCTTTTGCCATCTTCTGTATGGATCTCTTCGCGGTTTGCTTGATCCGCACTCCAACAGCTATTACAAGAGATGGTTAGATGTGATTCAGGTTTTTTCATTCGAGACCGATCCTCAAAGTCTCCTTGCTCATTATACCACTCAATCTTGCGATCATGAAACTTCTTGTTAATTCGAAATTGGAGAATCTTGTTTGGTGCATTTCACCTATCATTCCAAGTTTCGACATGAACACAAAATTAGTAAACTAAAATTCAGAACTACTAGTTAATCATTCTAAAGGATCTGTGGATAACAGAAAATATTCGCTTGATGAGTTATCACTATGCAACAAATAATTGAAGATGCAGTTGCGCATGAATGCCCCCTATAATGATGTAGAAAGAAATAAAATAGGCTTAACACAGGGAATGGGTCGATGTTTTTTGACCATGTCCTAATCGTCAGGATGGATGTTGCATATATAATAAAGGAGGTCACAACTCACCCTTTGGACTGAGCTGACTTCTGACCAGGTCCTGGTCGTCAGGATGGATGATGGGGAAGAGCGAGGAGCCGAGCAGCTCCAGTTGACTATGGCCAAAAAACTCCTCGACAGCATCCGAGACGTAGACGATCTTCCCCGTGTTCGTCGCCACCAGCAGAAAGCGGTTGCCCAGCGCCTGCACGACAGAAGCACGCCTGAATGTATAGCGCAATGGTTCTCAACCTTTTTACTCTCACGCCCCCCATAAGAATTTCAGGGGAAATTTTGTGCAGATGGACTGGCATTAAGAGCTCACAACAAAGAATATTGTAAACAGGTCCTCAAACATATTCAACAGCAAAAGTTCACTTTCGTTGAAAACATTACTGGAGAAAATCAGGCTTTAATGCGCTGTAGGAAATCGTTCTCAGAACCGAGGACCGTTGTTACACTGATTAAATACGGTGACTGCTTGATGACCCTCTGGTAGTCATTGAGGTGATTTTTATGATGCGGGTAACCCATCAGTTGTCATAAACCGAATTTTTACACACACCTAACTAACCCATTTTTCCGGGAGCGCAATAAAAATTGGTAAATTTAAACCACCATAACTTTGCTTTCATTCTTCTGCCTCACCAGAACATAACCGTGAAAACCTAAAGTTAGGGAAAGTTAAACAAATCTCATGAACGTTGTGATAATTCGCATTAATTCAAACGTTCCATAATCGGAAATGATTGTGATGCACTACAGTACGTGATCTTCGCCGTAATTTCAAGAAGTATGAAGCAGATTGATTTTTGTGCCGAATTATTAATAATGTTTGCAATCACTAAGAATGACAGCGTTTACAACATTGAATCAGTTTAAAAAGTATAATTCTTGGCCCAAGTAGCGTCACCCACAAAAACTGCTGCTTCGTTAGTCAGTCAAATACTTGATTCGATTTATACTTCCTGTAGAAGCAAAATTTTCAAGAGCGTATTCAGCATATCATTCCATGAGAGAGAGTGAAGTTACTCTTATCGGAGACTAATGCACGCATATCAGGTTGGAGATATCGACTCGGAGTAATCACTGACACTACAGCAATCTGAGAGGTCAATCGAGTGGGACCACTGTAATCTAAGAGTTGTACAATATTGGAGACTCCATCGTAATGCGCATTGCAGTGCAGGCTAGATTAGATAAGTTTAAGCCTCCCAAACCGCAACAATGGCGTTCCAAAGAGAGGAAGGTTGCAAGCCCAATTAAGTGTGGACTCAGAATCTATGCACAAGGTGCATAGAAACAGTACGTTAAGAATGACGTTTATGGAACAAGTTAAAAGCTGAAAATGATAGTATTAGGTGCTAAAAAAGCAGTGAACAGAAGACATATTAGATTAGATGTAAGTTTGAGCCTCCTTAACCACAACAAAGGCGTTCTAAAAAGAGGAAGGAGGAAGACACCATTTAATTTGAAAGTAAGAGAACATGGAATCTATGCACAAGGTGCATAGAAACATTAAGTTCTGAAAGATGTTTACGAAACAAGATAAAAATTGAAGAATGAAGTAGTGTATGCTGAAAAATAGGACAGCAGTGAACAGAAAAAATCTATTGAACAAACGGAAGGTCAACATAGCTTTTTGCAAGGGACCTCACATTTCCCTATGAAAGCGCTAATTTCCATAGATAGAATGGTTGTATCCCCCTGAGGGGATGCAGTGCAGACTTCTAGTTGACATTTTATTAAGAATTTATGACTATTGACGAGTCTAGTAATTTTCCTCTTTTAAACATAAAAAGAACTCCAGAATAAACTACGATAAAGCATCGCAAATTTAGTTCAGAGAAAATAATGAAACTAAATAAAAATTGAGCAATTCCCGTAGGCGTTATTCAAAAGCACGTACTTCAAATGGAGGACTAATATTATTAACCTTAATCATTTATAAACGCTATTATTAATACAGATACTTTCACTTTTACCCTTCGAGTGGAGTGAAATTTGAAGTGAACGGCACATTCTGAGAAGCAAATACCTGCTTATGATAGAATGCCGGCAAATTTGTTCTTCAATCATAAATTGTAATGATACTAGCCTCTTCTTAAAATTTAAATCTCTTTTAAAACGTTGACTGCCTTTTGAGGCATAAGACTTTAGCTCATTTACGTATTGGTATGAATGAACAGCATTTCAATTATGTCAACATCTTTTTTAGAAGATATTTAAGCACATGATGTAACATATCATCATGCTATTACATTTTCACACTTCTTAGGAAAGATATTTTTTTTTTTTAACAGTAAAGTCGGTTCTTAAGCTCTGCTACTAACAACCTTACCTTTCAAGACATGCCAGAGGCCGCCATTTGGCGACCTAGCAGTGACGGTGGTAATCAAAAGCACCAAATGACGTACGTGACTTATCGCAGTTTACCGAGTGCCTTCACTTTCATGAGCTGCGTACGCTAGCTAATTTATTTTATATTATATATACAACGCTAGGGTGTTCCCATGTTGGAAAGAGCAGCATGTTAGGTCCGCAGCACTTATTTGAGATTTCATTACTTTCATTCGAAGAGATGATCATTTGAATTCCACTTCTGTTTTATTGCTTTCGCACGGGTACAGCGCGCAGGTATACTACATTTTAAGTTTAAGAGTTGATCAGAAGATGAAAGGAGCAGATATCTCCACAGAGTCGAGATAGCATATTACTAACTTTATTAAAAGAATTGTGAGCTTTATCGAACATTAGTTTGATAAACTCTCATTACAGAGTAAAATTTCGTGCCTTCATCAGCATGGTTATTATAAGAAAAAAATTCTCGGACATTATTTGAAAAATGATGCAGGTAAGGTTTGTAAATTATGCCGTCATTTTTGACGGTGCGAACACCTAATCATATATGATCATGATAATTATAATTAATAGCGTCTCGGCACCGTAAGAAATGACGCATCATTTAAATACTTCGGTAGCATTGGCTCATTATTAATGCACACTCGTAGAAAATCTTAAACACGACCTCTCGTTCAGGGTACAGAAATAGTTGGATAGTTATACGTACATTAACAACATAGGAAAGGGAAAAATCATATAGAAAACATGTGCAGTAGAATCAGCATTTGCACTGAAACCACATGAATTATGTCAAACAAACTTGGTAAGTATGCAGCGTCTTGGTCAGATGTAACAAGGCTTTAAAAAACAATTGCTTTGACTTTAATTTAAACTAAAATCGTACATTCATCACACTCCCTCCATGTAATTCCCTAATTATCTATCAGATAAAGTCTCTAAGAAAATTTAGAAACGCGCTCAGTCTGTATTACATGCCTTCCTTGGGTGCGAACACAACAAAGAATTAAATTAATCTGATCTTTAGATCAGAAGCAATCCATCCATGAGTGGAACGAATGGGGAAATTTTATAGGATCGGTAATGCTAAACTCACCTCAATGATGCCCGCTGCTGCCTCGGAGCCGAATTGTGTCGGAAGAAGAGGTTTGTGGGTAGCTTCTCCCCCAATAACTGTTGAGAAGAAGGCACGAATTTTAAGGGCAATCGATAAAACACACACTGTCTTTAAGTCTTAGGACACAACTGGTTACCAAACACATCCAGAGGAAAAATACAAGGCAGTTCTCCTACAACTTAAATTGCACTTTATTTTCACAATGAAAAATTAGGACGGTTTCCATAAGTTTAAATGGTATTTGTGGGTTATCTGTCACCACGTTTTTTGGTTTAATAAAGGGTAAAAAAACATAACGTAGACACAGGTCCCAGAGATTCATTTTGGGTAGAAATAAAACAATAACTATTAATAACAAAATTAATAATCTAATTAAGTTAACCTACCTTAACCTAACCTTAACATCAAAAGGAAACCGTAAATTAAAAGTAGTGGCAGATAACCAAAGCTAGGCGTTATCGCGATAAATTATCGCGATACTTTATCGCGATAAATTATCGCGATACTTTATCGCGATAACGATATCGGGTTATCGGTTATCCGATAAATTTTTTTTCCCGAGTTATCGATTTATCGGTATCGGCGATACTTTTGGTTCCAAACTATCGATAATTTAAGTTTTTCCCGCTGGGATTCGACATGACGGGGCGGAACGAGTTCGGGACAATTACTATACGTGTAGGATGTACGTGTTATGGTGTAATAAGGTTGGCCTCTTTTGTGGCCATTTTGATCAAAAGTGTGGCCTCATGTGGACTGGGACATCTGGCAACCAATATCGTTCTCGGTAGTATCGGAATTTTGGATTTATCGGTTATCGATTATCGGCGATAAATTTTTCGCCAATTATCGATTATCGGTTATCGCCGATAAGGTTTTCGTTATCGTTTTATCGGTTATCGCGATAACGTTTTTTTGTTATCGTGCCCACCACTGCAGATAACCCACAAGTACCGTTTAACACGCTCACTGCGTATTGGGCCATATGTGTCCCAAGAGGTAAATTGCTCATTTACGTGCCGGTATAAATGAATGACATTTTATGTTTCATGACATTTTTAAAAATAATTGTTGTCATACGAGGTGAAATGTTATCGTGCTATTGTATTTTTCATATTCATGAGGAAGAATTTAAATTTATTCAAGCTGGAAAACCGTTTTCCCTATTCTGCAAATTACAACCTAACCAAACCAACCGTAACAGCCGCGGAAACGCAGTGAACGTGTTAAATTTCTATACCAGATTTAGTTTATTTCTGAACAAATCAACTTCGCAAAATTCAAAAGCAGTCGCAAGGCAAGATTTGCAACACCCCAAATTAACAGCAAACACGATCGAAATTTTGATGAAATAAATCGTAGCTGATGGGAAATTTTCAATCTCCACTATTTTACCTAAATATGACAGATTTTATGCACATCACTTGACCCATTGACACTACCAGTGCAAAACATCAACTGAAAGAACCGTGAAAAGATAATGTCGATGAGAAGTGTTTGTGGGAAATTTTTGTTTTCCCCACACAATCGTTAAAGGAAAGGTACAGTCAAAAAGAAGTTGACCCTAATACTTTTTCTGTTTATTGACAACGATCAACAGTACTAGGCAATACTACTGGTCGATTTAGCTCATGCAAGAATTATTTGTAAGAGCAGAATAATTTTAATTGCGACCGCCAGTTGATTCAGGGCCACCTCATAGTCTGATAAGTTCTTTGTGTGAACACAGTACTGTGTTCACATAATGAACTTAAACGAACCTTCAGACTACATCTCAAAGCATCGCAACGGTGAACTTTGACTCCTAATCGCCATGATATTTGACGTAGTTTTGATGTATACTATTTTTAAAGGATCATTTATTAGTTTAATTTAACCCTTTCCTTCCCATCACTCAAAAAGTTCAGGGAAAAGTTGTCTAAGATAATTGCAGTCACTACCCTGAAATATCAGCAAAATTGCCCTAGCATTTTTTTTCTGCATAAGCAGGTGCTTACTTCCTTTTAAAATCGAAAAAATATGCTTCAAAAATGGATGCTTCGACGCTAAAAAATGTTCGAAAAATCCGAGAAAAAATTTCAATTTAGTTTTTACTCAATTTAATCTGTAAATACATGTACGTATGAAAACTTGCTCAAGTTAGATAAAAAAGTTATTAAATGTATTGCATAGACCATAAAGTTTACACTGAGTGGATATAGATAGCAAATTGCACGTGCAAGACTTCTGGAATGTCTAAAAACATAGTTACAGGAATACTATTAATTGCCCTAATTTTGTCATTTAGTTCAAATTATTTCCCTACTAGTTGAATGACCTTGAAATTTTGTAAATTCTCCATAACTAGAAGCACTAGCCATCTGTGAAATGGATTTCCCGTCAGGAGGCAAAGGGTTAAAATCTTTTTAAAATTTGATAAAAGCATTTCCTTCGCTCGACGGGCTCGAGGGAAGGTCGGTCGCCTGCCAGTGGAAGCATCGGGCAGAAAGTCCAAAAAAAAATCGGGATCACGACGCCCTCACCTAGATAAAATTCTGGCTCACCAACAGTCTCATCTCAGGCCAACGAAAGCTGAAAATAATAGAATACTAGATAGACATTGACACAACACTAAGACTGCATAAAATGGAATATAATCAAACGGAGGTCAAATTAAGGATAATTAGCTTATTAAACACCATCGCCAAGCAAAACTCCGAAAATAAAAACCACAGGAGACCGTCAAGATGATTTTGAGGATACCGCGGAAGAAATTGCACTTCATTAATTTCGAATCGAAAGACCCTACCAAAATTATTTTTATTTTTTCATTTATTCTGTTCCATCTCAGATAGACAAATTATGTATATTCATTGGTATATTAAATGTATTCAAATTGAGTATTATGATGCCATTCAGTGTATTAAGCTTGGAACAATGAAGAAAAGTTGAAACATTAGAGGAAAATAGGTAAGATAGTGCTGCATAAAAATTTAATTAGGTTTAAAATTTGAAAATTAAAGTTTGAGGATTACGTAGAAGAAAACCACATCTGAGTTTAGAGACTAGTCAATCAGGTGAAACCTTCACGTCAAGATTAAGACTAGCAACCTAATTCAACGGCTTAATAATCCTTAGAAGATGAGCAGCTTAACCAAATGGGCTCGTCATAGCCGTGTGGTTTAAGGACCTGCCTTTCCGTGAAGGCATCGAGGGTTCGAATCCAGGCTCTGGGTGGCGATTTTCTCCGTTGGGAATAGGGGAAAAATTCAAAGCACAATACCCCACTCTACCCAGGTGTCTGAAATGGGTACCGGTCTTGACCGGGGGAAAGCGTCATGGCGTCCTCGTGTTAGTTATAAGGCATTTGAAAAACCAATGAAAAAGGTAATATATATCAGGCTTGATTGGAAATAAAGCATCCTTAGATGGCGATGTTTGTTTGAGGAAGCAGCTTAAAGTGAAGATATGAAAACAATCGCACACGCTCAGACACAAACTTTAAATATCACGTAGCTTGCGATCCGACCCATCGGTGGGTCGTGCTTAAGTTTTTCCTGCTGTGAAACGAGCCATCGATGGGTCGTTTGAAAAAGTTTTAACAATCTTTTAAAATTAACGAATTCAATGGACCCAGTTAATGTTTGGCATCTATTAAATTTCTTACAACTTTTGAATTTAAATTTGAGTTGAAAACTGAATTTCAGTTTAACTCATCGCAGTCAGCGTGTTAAAAGATAGAACTCAACTGAAGAACAGACATAGAAGTGGAGATGGAGAATGAGAAATTTACAAAGGACGCCTCGACACTTAACAAAAGGGACGCCTCGACACTTTACAAAGAGGACGCCTCGACACTTAACAAAGGGGACGCCTCGACACTTTACAAACGATGCAAGACACCGAAGAAGCGGCACCTGCGCCCAGCACCCCACACACCGGCCGGCGCCGCAGGTGAGACGCTCAGCTGCTGACCGACACGAATCTCAAAAGAACCTGTACGGTAATGCAAATTCAGGCCTTTCCTGAACTTTCCTAGAGGCGATAGGAACCTGAATTTAACCTGAATGTTTATCTGAATACAACTCGAGAACATTAATACGACACTATTCCATGTATAAATTCGACGACAACTGACACCAATTTAAATTCAAATAAATTTTCCAACATATTCAGATGACTTCAGAAGTGACAGCAAAAGTTACCGTTGAAGGGTTGGTACATCCAATTCACACATTCAAATCACTTCTGAGTAACAGATATTGAAATGCAAGAAGAGAATGCTTCGAGAATTCAAAGTCCAACAACCCCCAGAAACAGTTAATGAATCTAGTACGGGAAGCTTACGTC
>JACJUY010004413.1:0-10968 GCA_014220935.1 Platorchestia sp. MABIK
AGTGATGAATACCCCAACAGGCCGAAGAAAGATGCAGCATATGTTGTCTCGGTGGAAAAATTCCAGAAAATATACCCAAATTTCACGGGAGAAGATGTTAAAAAAACGATAAATGCATAAAGGACCAACTATAGCAAAGAACTGAGAAAAGTTTTGAATTCACCAGGTATATCAGCCGACTTTGTGGTATTTTGAAGCCCTTACTTTCCTAAACGACCAAGAAATCCCAGCAATCGCGAAGTACTGTCACAAACCAGTTGTGTCTACCAATAACTTCTTGCGATAGTCAGCCTTCTCATAAGGTACGTAAAAAGTAGTAGTATTATATAACTTAACTATATACTTGTACGAATATATGTATATATTTATATCACTCAATCACTTCCAAGAACGAACTGCTTTTTTTGCGCAAGTATATTGACCGTGTGTGGCCAACTGAAAATTGTCAATTATATTGTGCAAGCCAGACTTGCGCAATATGATTTATCGTGTTTGTTAAGCAAATGAACTCCAGTGGCGAAGCAGAAGTGAAGCTCAGGGAGGCAGAAGGGCGGCTAAAGAAGACTAGCCCATCATGGCAATGTCAGGATCCCTTCGAAGAAGGAGAGATGTAGGACGGATGATGGCAGTCAGGTCACTGACCACACTCAGGATCAAATCTAAGGCCGCCGTCACACGGATTTCAAATGGTAACGTTTCGTCATAATTGTCTACACCTGTAGATGACACTAGGGATGTATTATTTTGCAGCCTGACCGCACATTAGGCATTAGGAACCTTCATATTTTGATGATTAGATTGAAGGAAAATACTTTAATCAATTTTTAGATTTACATTTTTTATGGATTACAGGTGGGAGAAGTTAAGTTTCACTCCGTTTCAAAATAATTTATTATGCATTTCAAATACCGGCACTCCAAAATTCAATGATGGAGTACTTAACATTCACATAGTGTTGCTACTCATTGAATCATTAATTCATTGCAAGCTGTGCATAATAGCTCATACAAATTTATAATTAAAGTGCACAAATTATTAATTTCTCTATTATCAGACCAGTCTAATCACAACTCTTAATCCCACTTTGATGATGCCATTCCGAAACTCTTCTCTGTAGTCAAAATCGACTGGGTTAACGTTCAGCGACCCCAGAGGAGAGCACTGAAAAAATACACTCAACCAACCAATATTACTAGCAGTTTTCAGAACAGTAGATATTCAGAATCTCGCTAAAGTTTCATGCATTATTTACATAGCCCGTCTAGTAAAAAGCAAGTTAGAAAATGGTTCCAACTTTCAATTCTTTACGTAGAGGCAAAAAAAAAGATTTTCTGTGAGGTATAATCACAATTATTCGTTGTTGTCGGAGTGCATGGATCCACACGCGAGAACTTGATAAATCTGAAAAAAATATCCTATGAAATCATATTTGTTGCTTAATACCTTCCTTCTGATGTTTTTTAACGTCAATTATTCTGGATAGAAATACAATTAAAAAGGCACTTCGTCTACACTCCTCAGAAACAAACTTCCCCCAAATAATGAGTGTGCCATTCATGTGGTTCCAGAAGAAATGGAAAAATCAAATGAACCAAAGATTTATACTTTTCTGGAATATACAAAACAAATCTAACAAACAAAAAGCTAACATGAGCAACATCATCAAGATCGATATGGGTATTAGTGCGAGATTTTTTTTTACCGGCAATTATCGACACCGAACAGTTGCGCCGACGCCCACATAGTAAAGTGTAGAACATTTTATGCTCACTTCTACATAACCAATGAGAATTCAGGGAAATGACAAACACACAGTTAAAAATATAGAACGTGTTGCCGTCGAATTAAGGACGAGAATGCCGACTGCTCGTCATAGCCGTGTGGCATTAGGACCTTCCTCAGTGAGGGCAATGAGGGTTCGAGTCCCGGCGCTGGTGGCGATTTTCTCCGTTGGGTATAGGAGAAAAAATTCTAAGCACAATACCCCACTCCACCCAGGTGTCTGAAATGGGTACCGGTCTTGACCGGGGGAAAGCGTCATGGCGTCCTGGTGTTAGTTATAAGGCATTTGAAAAACCAATGTACAAGGTGATATGTATCAGGCTTGAATTGGAAATAAAGCATCTGTAGCTGCTGATGTTTGCTTATAGATGTATTAAAGGCGAAGAGGCTGCCTCAGCCATGAAACACCGATATTCCGTTGATAAATGACTCACGACCATTCATGACCATGGTCGTGAAATTCGTTGAAGGTCATCGACGAATTATGGCTGATATCCTATTGTCGGATTTTGGTTGAGAAATTGTCTATTGAGCGTCTACTGTTCAGCAGTAATGGAATGTGCACATGCTTACCTAAAAAATAAATTCATTGAGCAGCATCATGTATAGCGTCCATACTCATGAATAATTGAATCTTAAATTAGAATAATATGAATCCTAAAAAGAGATTGCAGTAATATAAACGGTACATTTCAAAAGAATTCCATAATAAATTACTAAGAAATGGGTAAACACCATCACCCAAATGAAAACCGAAATTAATTGATCCTTCTTAATGTTATGTATATGTTTCCATCTAGTTTCCATTTTATTGGTAATGATAGACGAACTTCGCCATTAATTCGAATTTCAAAATAATATTTTATCTAACTTTATAAACTGTATGCTTGGATCGTATTTCAATTCTACATAGAAAATTGATAAAAAAATCATGGTTAATGCTTTGTAATTATAATGCGTATATTGCCATTTTAGAGATTTTTTGGTATAACGCTGACAAATTGGAATCTAAATTTTTGTAATCTTGGTAGTTTTGGTCCTTGAAGAAACGCTGATAAGTAAGTTAGTTTGACTTTTGTGATAATGGTAGTATAATTATTTTAACTTTAGTTCAAACCATCGCTTCAAAGAGTTAGCTATTCACTTTGAAAATCATCAATACCATCCAATGGGCTGAATGGGTTTTTTAAAAAACCTGCTATTTAAAAATAATTACCATTGCTGTTCAGTGTTGATTATATTGTTTTGATAAATTCCTTATACATTGATTACATCTAAGATTTACGTTTATACTTTGATGAATTAATGAAACTATGCGTATACTCACGTTGATTTCCAGAGTTTCGAAATATTTTTCAACATGAAATAGTTTTTTTAAGAAGGAACTCTAGTAATTCTTCTTGTAAACAGCACAATAAATCAATTATAGAAGTAAAATAAAAAACTTAACCTAGTTGTAGACCTGCATTAACAATGATGTGCAAAATTTGGTTGACCCAGTGCTAAATCTTTTTTCTACTGGGTGTTTCAGAACTAGAGGTAAAAAATCACACTATCTATAGGAAATCGGAAAATAAAACCATTTTCACGAGTGACAAAAAGCTTAAAACTCCGCCGTTTTCGAGTAATTCAAGTTGAAAAGTTCTTAAATCTTAAATATTAAGGGGATCATTTTCAAAAAATTGAAACTTTTTTTCTATTGGACTTACGTCTATGAAAATTTGCAGACTACCAGATCTCCAAATTCGTAACAACTTTTTGAACAAAATTTTTCATTAGGGCATAGAAAATTAATTATTCCTTTTAATAAAAAAATATATATATATCATTTGTTTCAAAATCTCTGAAATTTACAAAGCTAGAGCAATGCGGTTTGTTGCATTTGAAAGTAAAATGTGTGCTCTAAAAATGGGCTAAGGCAGTTTTTTGATGTAAATTCATTTCGAATTTATAAAAAAAAATTTGAAGGAGGTCGGGTAAAAGTTATTTTTTTGGGGTAAAAAAGTCTACGGAAAGTTTTACGTAAAATTTTTGGAAAATCCATTTTAACCAATTTTTAGAGCACACATTTCACTTTCAAATGCAGCGAACCACATTGCTCTAGCTTTGTAAATTTATGAGAATTTGAAACAAATGTCTTGAGAACTTATTTGTTTATAAAAGAAATTTTTAAGATTCAAAATGCTTTTTATCCTACAGTTTTTAAGCTACAGTGATTATTTTGATACCATTGGATGCGAAAAAACGAGGGCTTTTCAAAAAATTAAATAGTTTTCAAAACTCATTTTTGTTCCAAAGTTATGACGTCATAAATTTGAATTTTTTCTAAAAAAATTTGCTCTCTAATTTTTAATTTTTGTAATTTAAAATTGGAAATTTGAGGAAAAGCATTTCATTTTTTGGAATGTCCACGTTATTCTGCATTCAATGATACCAACATCATTACTGTAGCTCAAAAACTGTCAGAGAAGAAGGATTTCGAAAACCCCCAAAAAAGTCGTTTACTATGATTTCCCATTTTCTTTTAAAGAAAATCGCATTTTGTCCCGACAGATAAATGATTCTAAATTGCATTTCCTATCAGTAAACCAAATTTCATTACTCTAGGTTCAATAATAAAAAAAAAGGTCCGTAAGGGGGATGCTCTCCTTAAAACATCAGCTTTTTCTCCCAATAGGCTGAAAATAGTTCATGGACTACTCTAATATACTTTCACCTAGATAAATAAGTATTTCTCATGAAAATATACAAATGAAAAATACGACTTGATTACTTTTACCAGCCAATGAAGAGCCTTGCACAGCTACCCCGCCTCCCCTTTCGGAGGGGGGAAGGGGGGGGAGGGGCAGTGAAAAGTCGTAGCAGACCTTTCTAAAGGACTGTTACATACTTTCAATTCAATTTGGTAATGATTTACAATTGAAATTTACACATTATTACACCAAGAAAGGCGTACAAGTACGGCTGTGTCGCCTTGACTTCAATTTATCCCTAACTACCTGCACTTCCCCCCTTTCTGGGGGCGCCAGCGCTGGGATACGTTCCTGATAATTCTACAGACATTCGGGGACATATCTCAAACTCTTTTAAAGCAATTAAAAAAAATAGGGATAATCTATTTTTTTATTGAAAATGCTAGAATATGGTGCCCTTAAGCGCTCACGCACCGGCTGCCAACTAAGTTTGGTTTTAGACGATTAATGTACATGTACGGAGGATCATAGAGAGGGAAATGTTTATGGAACAGTCGCATGTTTGTATCGAGTCTGAAAATTAAATTCATAGTACTAAGTTAAGTGGGACAAATCGCTATTTTATTGATCATTGTTAAATGCACGTAGAACAGCAAGCATGAAGCGCTTCAGGAATACAGAACTTGCTGACATGTTTTTCATGTGAAGAGCTGCATCAGGAAATGCTTTACTTGCTTCATAGTTGTACAGAGAATGCTACCCTAATCGTGGGGTTCCTGGACACAGGTTCTTCACCAACTTACACAGACGATTACGTGGAAATAGAAGCATCAGGATAAACACACAGGAAACAGGGCGTCCACGCAGCGATCACCTAGGACGAATCATTCAACATTTTCAACAAAATCCTAGTGACAGTACACGCCATGCTGCTCAATATTTGGGCATTTCAAGTCATGTTACTGTATGGCGAGAGCTTCACGATCAAAACTTACACCGATATCATTTTAAAGAGTGCAAAGTTTGCTTCCTACGAATCATGAGCCTCGCGTGTAAAATGCTCAGTGGTTTTTGCAAAAAGAAACAAATGATGTTGGTTTTCCGAAGGGAATCCTGTTCATTGATGAAGCATCTTTGACACCAATTCACACCGTTGGGTTGGCAATAATCCTTACATAATTCGTGTTCATCAACATCAACATCTCTTCAGCGTCAACGTGTGGACAGGAATTGTAAACGACAATTTAATCGGTCCGTATTTGATGCCTTCACCTCTGTAGTGTCGTACTATCGACACAACTTGATGTATTTTCAGAGGTAGCTGCAAACTGCCATTGAAAGAGCTACAGTATCAGAAGCCGTAAACTTCTACGGAGCAAGGGAAAGTAAAAGCACAGCAAGGCTCCTAATAATGTACTGATTCCGTCGGTGACAGACCTTTCTTAAATCTAGCAATGCCCGAAGTCAAACAAAGATCTTCCGTTGGTTGTAAAAGGCAAAGCGTAGCAAGACACCATAAAGGACTTCGCCGGCCAGCTTCCGGCGGTAGCAAGGCTCAGTATATTTTCAGTAGCAAGGCTCAGCCGCCTTGCTACTGAAAGATTCCAAATTACTAGAAGAATGAAGCAGCTGATTTGAATGTTTCTTCCAGATTACATTTAATGCTAAGATTTGAACATGAAAGATATTAACTGCAACTTTACCCACAATAATTCCCTTCAGCCACTTGGGACCATTTCTTAAAATTCAGAGCAAGAACATGATCACCGACATCAAATTGAGTTCCATACATAGGCTTAGACCTGGACACAAAATATTTANTAACCTATTGGAACGTATTGTCTAGAACACAATTAATTAAAATTTATGCTTCTACATAGAATTCAGCTATTAAAAATGTTAGTATCTAGAACACAGCCAACTGAAATTTGTCTAACTGAAATAGAGTCAAACAATATTTCTGGATATAGAAAACAGTCGGGTGAAATTTCTGTCTCTAGTTCACAGCCAATTAGAATTTCTGATTCTGGAATGCAACCAATAACAATTTATGCATTTAAAATACAGTCAATGAAAATTTACGTTTCGGGAATACAGCTAGGTATAATTTCGGTACCTAGATCCCATCTAATTAGAATTTATGGTTCTAGAGTATAGCAAATTTAAATCTATGTGTCTAGAACAGATTCAATTAAAATTTATGCATTCAACAAATACTCAATCGAAATTCATATACCTAGAATATTGCCAAATAAAATTTGTGCTTTTAGAATGCTGACAATTAGAATTTCTGAATCTGCAAACATAGTTTATCAGAATTTCTGTGTGCTGAATGTAGTCAGTCCAAATTTCTGTACACACAATGCAGCCAATTAGAATGTTTTTTATCTAGAACACAGCTAATTAGAATTTTTGTATGTAGAACGCAGCAAATTAAATTTCATTTTCTAGAATACAGCTAATTAGATTTCTGTATATGGAATGCAAAATGATAATTTTGTATGTAGAATGCAGCCAATCAGAGTTTCTGTATCTAAAACACAACCAATTAAAATTTCTGTGTCTAAAGTAGAGCCAATCAAAATTTATGTATCTAGAATATAGCCAATTGAAATTTATGTGGCTAGAAAACAGCCAATTAAAGTTTGCGTCTAGAATTGAGGCAATAAAAATTTCAGTGTCTAGAATACACCCATGGAACTGTGAAAGAACACGAGTAAGGTACTTGTATTCGCGTACCAGGACGTCTGTCTGGTGCGGTGTATGTGTTGCTCGGAGTGTTGCAGTTTCCATAGTCTTGACAGTTACATTTTCTGTGCAGTCAGTGATTGCTGAAGACGTTTCAAGAGACCGAGAAAAAAACATTTCTATAACTGCTCAACAACTCATTATGGGGCATTAACTTTATACAATGAACTGTTGATAATGTTTACTGCGACATGTAAAATGTGAATTTTCTGTTCCCTGACTACCACTTTGGAAGATTTGGCGCCAATTCCCTTACCTAATTTCGTGAAGGCAAGATTGAAAACAGACTTTAACTGAATCAATGAACACAAATATATACATACGTACATGAATTAACATACCGGAATAATTATGAGATAAGTACAATGAACAAACGCAGAAAGACAAAACGCGAAAAATAACATGATGTAGACTGATGTATTATTTTATGTTTCACAATCGTTGCAGACTGATGAATTATTTGGTGTACTGCAATGTCAATTTATATTACACGATATTATTTTATACATCACGATATTATTTTATGCATCACGATATCATTTTATACATCACGATATTATTTTATACATCACGATATTATTTTATACATCACGATATCATTTTTAACATCACGATATCATTTTATACATCACGATATTATTTTATACATCACGATATTATTTTATACATCACGATATTATTTTATACATCACGATATCATTTTATACATCACGATATCATTTTATACATCACGATATTATTTTATACTTCACGATATTATTTTATACATCACGATATTATTTTATACATCACGATATCATTTTATACATCACGATATCATTTTATACATCACGATTTATTTTATACATCACGATATTATTTTATACATCACGATATTATTTTATACATCACGATATCATTTTATACATCACGATATCATTTCATACATCACGACATCATTTTATACATCACAATATCATTTTATACATCACGATATAATTTTATACATCACAATGGCGCAGGCGGCAAGTCAGGCACACCTGACGAGAATGGGGAGCGTGACAGCTGAGATTAGATCCTACATCATCCAGCTGATTTGTCTCGCATTCCCTGCACTGGTGGTGCTGGTGTACAGTGTACCTGTACGGTGTACCTGTACGATGTACCTGTACGGTGTACCTGTACGGTGTACCTGTACGGTGTACCTGTACGGTGTACCTGTGCGGTGTACCTGTACGGTGTATCTGTACAGTGTGCCTGTGCGGTTTACCTGCGCGGTGTACCTGTACGGTGTACCTGAACGGTGTACTTGTACGGTGTACCTGTGCGGTGTACCTGTACCATGCACCACAGAACGATGAAGTCAACCTTGCAGGTTATTACCACACAAGAAACATCAGGGCTTATGTGAGTGATAAAAATTAAAGAAATACAGGAAAAAGTGTTAGAAATTTGTATTTACACAAAATTCTCGTTTGAACCATCAAACCAACTTTCGATAGAAATGATACTGAGTCGGAAGAAGACACTGAACACTTGCTAAGCTCTTCTGAGAACATCGGTGCAAGAGTGCCTTTTAACAGCTGAGTCAATCGTTATTATTTAAGGGGCGATTGAAACTTCGAAGTACCTTTAATTTAAATTTGTTTTTGCTCGCTGGTTGAATCGCTATTATTTGCCATTAAAATTTCGAAGAACCTTTTCTTTAAAGTTCTTTTCACATTGTTGCTTATAACACGATATGTAAATTCTCATAGTCTAAATGAGGTTCAGGATCGGCTGAGGAAATAAGGAGACCAGGAACCTAAGGACAGCTAGCGACCTCCTCGACAGCTAGCGACATCCTCGACAGCTAGCGACCTCCTCGACAGCTAGCGACCTCCTCGACAGCTAGCGACCTCCTCGACAGCTAGCGACCTCCTCGACAGCTAGCGACCTCCTCGACAGCTAGCGACCCCCTCGACAGCTAGCGACCTCCTCGACAGCAAGCGACCCCCTCGACAGCTAGCGACCCCCTCGACAGCAAGCGACAACGACGCACCAACTTGTACTCGTTAGAGGACTTCACATGAGAGCTCCTTGACAGGATCTTGAGTCTCGCTAATTAATCTTTATTTTGGAACCAAGGGCATATGCAAGCATGCTCTGAGGCGACTTGTTGAGTTTGATGGGGTAAGCAAGATTTCTATGTAGTTCGTGAGAGAAACTACGAGCATCTCATAGAACTAAGAAAACTAATCATAGTCTCAAACGATGAGTAAGAGTTACGTTAAAAATTCTTAATAACAAGATGAACAGGTTGAAATTTATGGAATTATATTATTACAATCATAAAGATCCCGTACAGCAGCACCAACAACATCCAAGTAGTTTAGATATTTGTATTCGAATCTATATATGTATTTGTAAAATCTATATGTTAATACGCTTAAAACTAAGTTCGTGTGCAACGCTGTAATCCGAGTTTGCGGTATCATGGATACCGAATTCCTGAGTGTTACATAAAAAATATAAAAACACACATTGATACTTCTGACATTTTATCAGGATGAGATAGGTAGCATAGGTTAATTTAAGTTAGGATATTTATTATTTTTTATTTCTTCAAATTTTTTTGTAATATTAGTTTTTTTGTTCCTTCGATTTAGTATTTCAATTTTTCATCTTCATTATTTCTCTTTGTTTATTGAATCATTTATCTTCTTTTCGGAATATATATATATATATATATAGTGGTTAAGGGATCGGCCTTGCATGTTGGAGACGAGGGTTCGTATCCCGGCACTGGCGCGGCGATTTTCCCCGTTGGGTATAAGGGAAAGCTCAAGCACAATACCCCACTCAATCCAGGTGTCGGAAATGGGACCCGCCTTACGGGGTAACCGTCATGGTGTCCTATATATAGTGTTAGTTATAAGACATTTGAAAAATCAATGCTCAAGATCATATGTATCAGGCTTGATTGGAAATAAAGCATCCTATGATGCCGATGTTTGTTTATATGTTTAATTTATAATTTTTTCTATTCATCAATTTAATTTTTATTTTTTTTTTTATTTTTCAGTTTTTTATTTTCAATTTTTTTCTATTTGTTCAATTTTTTATCATTTTTACTTCTTTTATTTATTTAATTTTTGATTTTTTATCATTTTTTTCCAGTTTTTATTTTTCATTTTTAAAATTTTTAATTTATGCAACTTTTTATTTTTCCATTCATGCAATATTGCTTTATTGCTTTCATTCTTTATATTTCATTATTATTTTTCATGTTTTATTTTATTATAGTTTCATTTTTTATTTAGATTTTATTTATTTTATTTTGTTGTTTATTTTTTGTGTTGTAATTTTTTATTTTTGTTTTCATATATATATTTTTTCATCATTTTTATTTTTTACATTTAAATTCTTTTTGATTTAATAATTTTTCTAATTATTCAATTTCTGTGTTAGCTTCTGTTTGTCCACCTGTGGGTTTTCACGCGTCCACATAGAATAACGATGACATTGGTTAAGTTATGTTAGGATAAGTAGGGTTAGGATAGGTTATGTTAGGATAGGATAGGTTAGGTTAGCGTAGATTAGGTAATGTTGACGGAATTTTTTCACGGGCCCATGTTTTTTGTTTGACATATTGTCATGATACGTTCGGTGAGCATAGGTCAGGAAGAGATAAGTTAGAAAATGTTTGATTAGGATGTTACTACGTTACTTTCTGACGCTACGTATGATGAACTAGAAGAAAAGTTAATACAGCAATTTGAAATCA
>JACJUY010004413.1:15583-29790 GCA_014220935.1 Platorchestia sp. MABIK
TGTGCTTTTACTTTCCCTTGCTCCGTAGAAGTTTACGGCTTCTGATACTGTAGCTCTTTCATTGGTAGTTGCAGCTACGTCTGAAAATACTTCTAGTAGTGTCGATAGTACGACACTACATTCCTATAGTGATTCTTGGCAAGAAAATTATTAAAATCGTTGTCAACAATAAAATCATTATTGACCTTATTTGTTACCATTATTTGAAATGTCAATCATTACGTGCATCAATACACTGAAAAATTTTTCCTGAGAAAATGATTGGTGATAAACAAATTTACAGAAATTTACTTCGGGCTTCTGTAAGGTTAGTTTGCCAACCATCTAAGGTGGTGGCATATTCTTTCAAATCTGGATATCTTTTAAAATAATAATTTAAATACTAATTTAAATACTAATTCAGAAATTCAAATTGTATTAGTTTAAATTAAGAAAACTTTTTTCAAATCAATAAAATTGTAGACTTATACTCAATTTTTAACTTGTAAAAATGTTTTCATGGCTTGACAATTAATAAATCTACAATGCTATTATGAATGTGTTTAAATGTACTGAGTATAACATGTGAATTTGTTTTTAACTTGGATTCCTCTCTTCGATACACTCTCTTTTTTTGTAGTAGTTGGGGAGGCTGAAACTAACTTATTATCTTTATCTTAATCTTTTAACTTGAGCATATTATATTCCAAGTTTTTATTCTTAGTAAATCATGCTTGTTTACAATTTATTTGAGAGAATCTGAATTATCATTACTGCAATCTAACATATCTCACATCAGAGTTGTATTATGCACAACTGATATTTTGCAAGCTCTGTAATCTTTTAAGAGGCATTGAGAAACAATCCTAACCTTACATAACCTATCTCGTCAAACCATGTATTACAACAGAAAGGTTTTCTTGGAGAAACAATGCAAGAAATTGAATTTTATCGCATGCTTATGGAAATAGTTTAAATATTTCTTTAATTTACTGATTTGCAACCATGGTCAAATAGAAATGTGAAAAATTTGAAAGTCAAATCAAGATGTAAACATGTTAATTACAGTTAAATGCGATTCATTTTTAAATTGGTTGATGAGTTAACTATTCAAGATATAAAGCAGAAAATGCATACTTTTGTCCTTAACACATTTATCATCTAAATTAATAATTATAGCTTATATCACAAAATATCTTTTCAAGCTTTTTATACAATTAGCAACAGTGCAAAAATGGTATAAAAATAAAAGTTGTTGGGAAAAATTTAAAGTTACTTTACAGTGGTAATCAAATGATGTACCTGCTAAAGGCATAAAATGTTTTCCTCATGTAAATTTGTCATTCATGAAAAATTTATTTATTCAAATCTGTCAAAAAAGTATTAAATAAAAGGCATTCAGGTAATGATCACTTATTCAAATTACTAAATGGCTAATTATTTGCAATGTTTTTCTTCCACAAGTCAAGTATCAAAGAATGATGAAGTTAGATTGACGAATGGTTGGATTGGTTCAAAATTAATAGTTTGTAATTAGATATTTCAAAAGATAATTGCAGAGAGTGATTCAAGAAATGTTGAAACTTTGCTAATGAGTGTTGTGACAATGCGCAATCTTATGAATGTATAATAATTTTTTCCTGCATCAAAACTGTATGGCACATAACATGGATATAATGTTTACAAGTGAGTCATATTGAATGTAAAAATATGAGTTTGCAGCAAAATCTAATGGTGGCCTATAAATTTTAATGTTGGTATACCAGTGGAAATAGGCAGCAAAGGTGCTCAAGGTGGTTGATCATTTAAAATAAATTATTTGAATTCAATTATTATTATCACTCATATTGGGCTAATATGGTAGGCTTCAAGATTGAAAATAGCAATAGACTTAGTTTTAGTGGTTAGAGGAGAAGTAGAATTGTAAAAAAATGAGTGAAGATGAATTTAACATTCATGCTCACAGCAAATATTTTATTTGCCATTATTTCAAAGTGAAAGGGCTTGGGAAAAATGAAGAATATGAGTGTGTAGGAAAACTCACATTTTTAAGTTATTGAATTTTTGGGAATCCTGTCATAATAAATGTGTTATGGATTTGAGTATTTATTGCTCTTCAAAATTTCCTATTACCACTTCAAAGGGTTCATGTTTTCTTTAATATGTTGAACACAAATGCAGAAGTAAAGGGCTAAATTGATAGCAAAATGTAAACTTGTGTCAAGCTAATAGTTCATGAAGTTATTTCATTTTATGTATATGCATCAAAAAGAAAAGCAAGGCGTTTTTGAAGTACTCAACTAATGTCAGACCTCTGCTTTAGATTTCCAGCTGTGTAAAATGAATTTCACAAGTGAAGTAGAAATGCTTCATTCAAGTGACATGTGCCGTTGAATAATTCTGGATTGTTATTGTGAAAATGTAGTCCGAATTCACTCATTGATGATTTTTACAAATTTTGAACACCGATTGCTAGGTAGATACAATGTTGAACATCGATGACTGAGTAAATATCCATTTGACGACTGCAGCCTGGTATGGGGAGACTTACCTCAATGCCTTCAAAGGGACTTACAAAAATGCATAAACTTTGCAGCCAAGGTGTTTGCAACGGTAACTTCAAAAGAAGTGATCATGTAACTCCTCTCCTTAATAAACTCGGTTGGATTCCTATTCAAGAAAGGCTCCTCATGCAGAGGGCCCAATACGTATTCTCCTCGTTGTACCTTCCTCAGAGCAATGCTGAGATAGTGCGTTTCCATCCACCCACTATAACCAACCAAAAACCGAACAGAAACAACAATGTCTTAGTCAACTATCGTTCATCTCCCATAGGGCAGAAGGCTCTGTCAATATCAGGCGCCTTACTGTGGAACAAACTTCTCCCGAGTATCAAAATTCCTCAAAGACCGAGAGAATTTAAAGCCAAAATAATTCGTCACCTTGCGTCTCAACGATAATTCTTCGTTACAGAACATACTGAACACGTATTGACAAATCTCATTTCCCTGGTATCTCCATTGCGGAATACTCTCCCTTGCTCATTTTTATGATTCAAGACATCACAAAACAGTATGAAATGAATGCGTAGGTATTATGATTTGATCGCCTAAACGCTGGGATTCGCAAACGCCCTAATGTGGATATGGGTGTATGTGCGCATATGCG
The DNA here is from genome assembly GCA_014220935.1 of Platorchestia sp. MABIK. NCBI lineage: Eukaryota > Metazoa > Arthropoda > Malacostraca > Amphipoda > Talitridae > Platorchestia > Platorchestia sp. MABIK. Next base: position 18,731 of record JACJUY010004413.1, read on the forward strand.
TGTGCATATGTGCACATACACCTGTGTGTACTGGACTAGCAAATGGTATATAAACTATGAATACCAGCCTTTTTTTCAAAGAGAATGTGATTTTCTTTCTAATATGAGACTCTTATAGGACATTTCATTTTTTCTTTCTTACTCATGCCCAAAAATGCTTTTGTTAGGCTAGTGCAGTGCAATTATCATATCATCTCTTACGCTCTAGAGTATATTATAACAACCGCGCCGAAGCCTCACATATTTCTGTACTTGGGAACCGTTGTAGGACAATCGTTTTCATGTTTCTGACTCTGATAGACTGTTTTGTGCCACTTTCTAGTACGGAAATTTCATTAAATTCAGGCCGTAATAAAAGGTATTTTCTCAGTGTTTCTCGATTGGAATGCTAGTTTATACTGACTAGTTTACGCTGATATTTGCGCTCATGCTTGCTTGTGTATATGTGTACGTGTGCACGCTATGCGTACGTAGATGAGTGAATGTATCACTACGTAATACTTCATTTCACTTCATTATTACAAAATGTTTATAAAAATAAATTTATGTATTTGTTGTGCGATCACCCACGTACGGTAAACACGGTAAATCAGACGCTTATGAACCAATATTCTTTTCAATACAACATTTTTAATTAAACATCGTTACAATATTTCAATAGAAATTGTGAGCAGCAACACACACTGAAAAAGTTGTCATTAATTTCTTTTGCTCATTATCCTATATTTCAGAACATCGCACAACATTTTAAAGAACGCGTTTGTATTGTGATTTCCTCGATGCATAGAAATGTATTTGTGTATGTTTACGTGTTAGGTGTATGTATGCATAGATACGAATGTGCGTAGATATGTATGTGCATATGTGTGAATATATTTACTGTGTAATTTACATGTACATGTACACATGTATGTACTAAACCGACAACTGGCATTTTCAACTAGAGATAATGGTCCCTTCCTGTTCACCCTCGACTTGTAACATTACCTAACTCGTCATCTCGTATTATTGTAAAGCATTCACGTGAAAAACTATACATTTTTGTGTGATCATCCATCTATTTTCAAATAAAATGCTTATCAACTAATGATCGTTATGTTAAAATGATGTTATTAGAAATACAAAATTTGTAATTTTCGTTTACCTCATGCTTATATATGTATTTTTTACGCTTTCCTCGAAATAACATTTTTGAACATCGGCCGAAACAAGCGATTCGCATAGTATTTCCTGGCGTCAAGAATCGCGAAGTTTGATGTCATGTATATGTAAACTGTCAAGGTCATGAAGTTGTGTTATCTCTTATAATTCTCATTACATGTATCATCAAATGTAGTTTAAGCAAGATTAGGAGTACAATGCCCTCAATCATTTCTCGACTAGTGACATGGGTATTACAATGCTCGTGTGTGTGTATCATCTACGTGTATTAACTTTAAGATATTTTAAAAACCAATGATGGTGCTTTTGTACCATCTTTATTGGAAATAAACTGTTTTTCTTTCTTTTCTTTCTTTCTTTCTTGAACATTTTTTCCCGGTTCACTGCTGTCCAGTTTTTTCAGCACCTACTACTGTCTTCTTCAACTTTGATCTTGTTTCATGAACTTTTTTCCCCTCAGGGGGATACAAGTATTGTATCTATGGGAATTAGCACTCCCAGGAGGACAATGTGAGGGCCCGAGCTGAGAGTTAGGTCGGCCTTCTTTTTGTTGAAATAAAATGATTTTGTTATGTTAAGAACCATCTTTTTTCGGTTCACTGCTGTCCTTTTTTTTCAGCACCTACTACTTTCTTCTTCAACTTTGACCTTGTTTCATGAACTTTTTTCATATCTTACTGTTTCTATGCCCTTTCTGCATAGATTCCGCGTTCCCTTAACTCCATACTAAATGGTACCTTCTTCCTTCCTCTCTTTGGATCGCCTTTGTTGCGGATAGGGAGACTTAAACTAACTAATAATCTAATCTAATCTAATCATGAACTTCTTTCTCATCTTACTGTTTCTATGCCCTTTCAGCATAGATTCCGCATTCTCTTATCTCCATACTAAATGGTTCCTTCTTCCTTCCTCTCTTTGGATCGCATTTGTTGCGGATAGGAAGGCTTAAACTAACTAATGATCTAATTTATGCATTTGTCCTTATTTCCTTAATTATCATAATGAAATTTGACTAACTCTTCAATTCTTTTTAAATTTTTGGTTTTGAGTGCACTAGGATTACATGTATATGTAGCAACAATCCATATTTCATGGACAATCTACATTGTCAACCACAACTGAATCATCATTCTAAAAAATACACAATTAATGAAAACCAGTGGAGGTTAAATGTTTCCATTTGATGTTCTTTGTTGTAATTTATAATTTTTAAACAAGCATTCCTCAGAAAAAACCTACTTTTCATTGGAACTGACTTAAATAAGTAATAATAGTTTAAAAATGGACACAAATTGTGTACGTTCTCTGTATTTCCCTCTTTATTGTGAAGGTGGACCAAGTACAATCCAATCAACCTATGCAGGTTATCAGCCACTGCCTTAGATGTTTCACCTTCAATGAAGACGAAGCTTTGCACTTCATCCACTTCAATGATAGAACGCAAGTTTTCACTTGCTAATCAACTTGATACAGCAAGTGAATCCACAGATTCTCAAAAATGTTCTACTCAAGCAGCTACGAAGAAAGCATGCTCAACCCATCAAGCGGCGACGAAGAGATCTTGTTCAACCCCTCCGTCGGCCGCCAAGAGATTTTGTTCCAGCCATTCAGTCACAAAAAAGCCTCTTCTACCTCTAAATTGGTTGATGAAGCTGCTCATTGGAGTGTTCACAATGTTACCATTGCATCTTCTGAAAGAACTTCTCTGAAAGCACTTCTCAATCTGAAAACGACCGGAGCTGTCAAAATTCTGTGTGCAAGTCCAAAAAATCCCTATTGTCCCTATTGTGATCATAGTAATAATAGTCCTTAAACTGCTGAAAGTTGTTTGAGGGAACAAATTGAAGTGCCAAATAAACCATCTTGCAGCAGGAAGTTATTTTCCTGCCTACGTGAAAATTGCAGTGGCGTCTCTCATGCGTGCCCCTCTTGCCTCCAATTGCGAGACGGTCTCGGATCATCAGTTGGGAGAAACATTGGATTTCTTAGCAGAGGTATGAAGATTAACTTCTAGGTACAATTGAAAGTATAATGGCACAATGATAGTTTACACATATGGTTCTGTTGTTGGCTTGTATTTGTTATTAAGGGTTGAAGCAAGTAACTTGAATTTGCGTTGTCTGATGTTAAATATATATATTTTTTTCCATTCAGGTTTGCATCCGTGAAGGCTATTTCCATCACAGCAATGCCTGTGCTAATTGTGTGATAGTAAATAGCTGGATGTAACGTGGTTTCTATCAACTAATTACAGTACTAGTTGAAAATATGTATGTTCCTTTCCTTTTACTTTACTTTTTCATTTCCCTTCTTGGCCATTCCCATCCTTCCCAGCTCGCACTTTTGTATATTTGGGATTCCGTGATACTTATGATCCTGCTCACCATTTCACTGCATGCAATAATTCGTGGACATCTCCATTTCAGTCATACCACATGTTTCTTTTTATCTTTTATCCCAGGGGGAAAATATGTGGTCCTGAAGTGAGAGTGCTGTACGCAGGCGGCCTTTTGTAGGAATACTCTTTGTGCATAGATTTCACATCCCCTTAATTCCATCCCAAATGGTGCCCTCATCATCCTTTTTTTTTTAAACGCCTTAGCTGTGGTTAGGGGCATCGGAAACTAACTTTATTGCGAATCAAGTTCTCCACTTTCCAACTTTTATAGTATCCATGAGTAGCATCTACAACACAAAAATGCTGCTTTGTTACGAGTTTGTTTATTTATCTTCTCCCAGGTTCAGGAGCAGAAGGAAGTGGACCCTCTAGTCATAGAGCTGAAAGGAGAAGAGAAAGCGGCTGCAGTCATGTTCAAAGTCGGAAGTCGGAGGAATTTTTGAATTCGTTGAAGTCGAAGATACTGCTATTTACATCTCGGGTTATATTGCTATGAAGACCGACGAATATCACAAAGGAGTTAAAAACACCTCGTTTAGTAATTGCAACGAATGTGGTTCAATTTTAACTCGAAGTGATTTTAACTTTCATCTATTTGTTTCCTTTAAACAGTCCGTTCAATCAGATGATCCATGCAAAGGACTGAAGTACTGCAGTAAGTCTTTTGTTGGTAATGCTATAGGTTTTGAAAGGGTGTTTCTTTACCTGTTCAGCAAAATCAGTCATTTGCCTGGCTTCTGTAGGACAGTTCGTGGAATAATCTATTCAAACTATCCCAAGCCGAACACTTGCTGCTCGCAGATAATATTCTTCCTCATCAAGTTTTTCGTAAAGTGTAGAACTTTTCAGTCTATTAGAGCCTACAATAGATCATTAAGGAAAACATCTGTGAAAGAGGAGTTAAACAAAATCATGCACAATTAAGTTTCTTCCTTCGATGAAACCTGATCCCTAAATTGTCCCATTTTGGTAAGGCCGATATGACCCAGACCCAAAATATATACATTTTATCATCATAGGGGTGCAACTTCTGTATCCAAGGGAATTGGCGATCCCAAAGGGAATATGTGAGGTCCCGAGTAGAGAGTTAGGTAGGCTTTTTTTGTTGAAATGAATTTTCTTTTATTATAGGATGGAAAATCTTTTTTTTTTAGTTCACTGCTGTCCTATTTCTCAGCTCCTACTACTTTTTCATTAAACTTTTATCTTGTTTCATGAACTTCTTTCTGAACGTACAGTTTCAATGCACCTTGTGCATAGATTCGCGTTTCCTTAACTCCATATTCAACGGTGCCTTCTTCCTTCATCTACTTCGAACGTCTTTGTTGCTGTTAGGGAGCCTTAACCTAACATCTGATCTCGAATCAACGTTGCGCAAAATGTCGACATTACTTTTTTAATATCGTAAATCACGCACTAAGAGTCCCTAGGGCTTCGCAAGTTTCAGAAACGTTTATCTTCACTTTCCAGCTTGCGTGTTAATGTTTCAACTTTTCTTCTAGCATTTATTTTTTTCCTTTCACAATTTCTGATTTTAGCGACGACAGTACTCCTAAGGTGTGGTAGTAGCTGGATGTGTTCCAAAATTGTCCATGCGAATTGTCTCTCGGTTATTACAGGGTCGGCCAGTAGTAACTTACCCTTCTAATTTGATAATCAAAGTAAAACTATGAACGCTAGGAAGTTGAAACTGATTTTTAGAAAAAAAATTTCATGGTTTATCAACACTATTGTTATTAACGGGAAGAGAAAGGATATTGTTGGGAGAGTGCTTTCCAAATAACTTGATTTTACGATTTGGTAACATCCCTTGGCCTCCTTGTTCTCCAGATTTGTCCCCATGCGACTTCTTCTTGTGCGGCTCCCGTAAGTCACGACTTTATGTAGCCAATTTAACAAATTTACAAGAACTTAAAAACAAAATTTATTATGAAATAGCTCAACTCTCGCCAGATACACTAAGGAGCGTTATGGAAACGACAAAGAAAAGAGCCCAAATTTATCTAAACAGCCGTAGCACTCATTCGAACGTATTTAAAACTGAGCGTTGATAAACCATAAAATGTTATTCTTTCAAGTTAAACAAGTTTCAACTCCCTAGCGTTCATAGTTTTCCTTGTATTAGCAAATTAAAAGGCTCTGCTACTTCTGGCCCGCCCTGTAAATGTATAGCGATTGGTGTATTTTTTTTAGTAATAGTATTAATATGTTTGAGAGAGGTGTCTTCACGTTGTTCTTGATGTCATACCGGAAAGGTATTTCTAAGAGTTTTCAATTCTGCAAGATAGATTTCACAAAATGTGTATTTTACGTTTCAAGCATCTGGTTACAGCTGAAGTCTTCTAATTTGTTATGTCCAACAGGAAAGGAAATGAGATTTGTAATTTCTAAGCGGTGACAGGAGGAAACATAAGTGTGGCCAACCTGTTATTTGATGGGGATCCTATTCATAAAGTACTGGAATTTGTTAAAGAAGTGAATGTATTCGGGAATATGTGATAAATCTGAGTGAACCCACCCAGTTCAAGAGTGGCGAGGTTGTGTTTTAAGGTTTGTATTACGGTTTGTCTAAGTCCTAGAGGCTTGTAGCAGTTGGTATGTTCTACGGCGCAGTTAACACCAAAATGGCCGAGCGTACTGCGCTCCTATACTCAACGCTGAGTTGAGAAAGGGTTCCACCGCGAGTAAGACGCTCGACCAAAGTGGGGGTGGGAGCTGGAACCCCAACTTTGGGGTCCTAACTTCAATCCTTCCACATTTATTGTTCCCTTGCTTCCATGTACCCTGGTTCTTAAGGTAAAAATTCCGAGTTTCAGCTATATTGGCCTCAATCTTTGTTCATATTGTAATTGAATCCTTATGATGACGGGTAAAAAGAAGCAAATGTGATAAGAGTTAGAATATTTATGACGGCTCCTTTTCGGGTCGCTCATGCTAAACGGTAGTCATCGACATTTATGTAATGCTATATCGCTGTGCAACGAATGGGGGGTAAAGTTCTGGAGAATTGTTGTGGCCCGACGAAAGGAGGGCATACTTCATGTGTTATGCCAGCTATTGTTGAAGTCGGACATGAGTTTTGTTTTTTTGGTGAAAAGTGTATTGTATTGAGTTGTATCGCACTTGACTGAGTAAGATGGAATATGCGAGCAATAACGTGGGAATTGAAGTAATCTGTATAGATAGCGGAGAAAGATTGAAGACACTCATGACCTCAGCGTTCCACCTTATACAACAGCACAGTAACTTTGGTAGAAATACCAAAGCGACAACTAAATAGTCTTTTACCGATGTTGTCGTTAACTGAGTTCATTATTATTATTATTATTCATTGATATTATAATTAACCGGAGCAAGTTTCATATTATAGGATGTGTGGCGTATATGTCTATATACATATATATGTATATTTAGTAATTAAAGGACGTAGTGTTCAATATTTAATTGCAACAATAATGCATTCATCGATGAAATATGGATGTAAGGCTACTTTTGCCATGTAATGAAACTAGGCCAAATGCATGTTTTTCTGTATTGAGGGATTTTCACTAGAAAAAGTGACTGCTGGAAATATATATAGTCTAAAATAAATGAGCATTATAGATGATGGACATTGTAGAATAACTAATCCTGCTTCCTATGTATATCGTTCAACAAGTATTCTAAAGGAATTGAAGACTTTCTTGAAGCGAAAAGCATTGTTTGCCAGAGTAATTTCATCCTGTGGCTTATTTACGTTGACAAACGATGAACTCGGTGTTCCTTTCTGAAATATAAAGTAACATTATGAAGACTTTCATTTGATTTATCCTTTTAACACTCGAAAAGAAACATTTGAATTTGAGGATTACAATGAGTATGCGAGTCGCAAACGGAGCTTTGTTTTGATAAATATGATAGTTTTGCTCAGTATGCACACAAATTTTAATTATTACGTGGCTATTAAGCATTGCATACGAAATTATCAGAGTTTTTCAGTATCATAGTTTCCAGACGATTTAAATTTTTTTCAATACGTATGTGCGGAAACCCGGCAGTTCCTGCCATGGTGCAATCATACGTACGGCAGCCAGTGCATCGCTGCCGCGAGTGTGGTGTGAATCACGTGGGATGGGGTTGGTGACGTCATCAGCTCAAACATCTCCTATTGGCTGGCTTGTCTAATGGTTGGGAAAGGCTGTTCCCTTTGAAGTGGACTTACCTGTCTTATGTATACCGTGCTCCATGTCCACGACACACTGCGGCCGGCTGCTCGGCAGCGGCAGCAAGATCGCCGTCTCCAGGAGGTAGAGCGCACACCGTTACAGCGTCCTCTGGCGGCAGCAAACACCACAAATAATTAATTCCCTCACCCTAGGAATCGATTCATTCAAGGAGATTTGCTTAATATTTACAATTGTATTTTATATGGGCTAGATGTGAATGGTGTATTCTAGAAAAGACATGAAAAAAAACTTAAGATTATTGTTATTAATAATGGCAAATTACCATATCAAGATGTGTCATATATGCGAAAAAATTTGACTCGACTACTTTATGTAATTAAAATTCCAATAAAAAAAGGGATTCAAGATTTATTTTGGAGCTTTATATGAACTTCATTTTCAGACTTAAGCAGGGATTGAATTCCAAGTCTTAGCTCCAATGAAGAGGATACTGTGCAATGACCGAGCTTTTAAGTTGGCAACGCTCGTGACAGCAACAATCGCAGCCAGTCTTCTATTGGTCTCACGCCCAACAACAGTAAATGTTGGCTAAGTGTGTGTATATAAATTACCTAATGGGGCTAAGTACCTAACCTAATTATTTCTAACTACTATTACTAATTCTACTCTACTCTTTTCTATATATATTCCCACCTATCTCCGCTCTACTCTTGCTGGCCACATGTCTGGTAATTGAGCATTTAAGTTGTAAGGTATCTAAGAGGTGAGTGAATTATTTACCTTATGTGATGTGTCATTGCTATTGCTATTGATGTGCTTTTGTGTTACTATGCCTATGTTGATCTAATCTTGGGGGTTAGTGATATCTTAACCCGTTGGTGAAACCTAGTGTGGAATTGCTATGTTCTGTAGAATAGGCTACCATTACTAATACTAACGTTATCTTTGTCATGCGATATGATAATTGGCGACGAGATTTAGGTAGAGCCACTGGGAGTGACTAAGTAGTAATGACTAGTGAGCAGGGTTGCGGAGTCGGAGGAATAAATTTGCGACTCCGACTCCGACTCCGCCCTTTCTGAATTTTGCGACTCCGACTCCACCTTTCTAAAATTTTGCGACTCCAACACCGACTCCACCTAATCACAATTTTGTGACTCCAACTCCACCTATTCACAATTTATAAGATAAATATTACTGCTTGCAGGTACTGCAACCTGTACATATGGTTATTATGATGTTCATTTACGAACGATTTTTAAATTGGCAATCAAATGTTAAAAATCAAGTTTTACAAATGTATATCTACTAGTGTACATTGATTCTTCAAAAATGACGGGATTCGATAATTTTCTTTAAAAAAGTCCCACGATCTAGATGACAAACAAATAGATCCACCCTAATAGTACCTGCGATTAATATATTCATGTACTTGTGCACTGGTGAAACTCTTATCACTGATACGGTCGATTAGCATCCTTATGAACATCACAGACGTACACACCAACCAAGCAAGCAACAACTGTGTGTTACATTTCAAATGATTATTAGCAAAGAAGTTTTCAACAAATTTGCCATATCTTTTTTCCACGATAAGCTGCATTTTCTCAACAATAGAATCAATTTTCAAGCAAAATTTTTTTACTTATAAACAAAAGTGAGCAGATGTAAGGTTTTTCACATCATTTGAATGGTATTTTTGATACCATCCAATCAAGCTAATTCCCATTGTATCAACATAGGGGAAATTAAATACAAAAACACATATTTGTTTACAAATTGATGGAGACACCTAGCGTTTCAAAATGTATAGTTTATTTTGTGTGGATATATTTTCACCGTAGGCTGAAAACTCAAATAAATCAATTTTCACGAATGATTAAATGCCCAAAACTCCTTAGTTCTAGAGTTGTGAGGACCTTAAGAAACTTTGAAACCTAAAGTGTGATGCCACGAGCGCGCCAATGTTGGCGATACCTTTTCACTTCAAATAAATCTAAGTCAAGTTTATTTTAATCCAAGTCAAATTCATTTTAATCCAAGTCAAATTCGAATAAATCCAAGTCAAATTCGAATAAATCCAAATCAAGTTCGAATAAATCCAAGTCAAGTTCAACTTAATCCAAGTCAAATTCAAATTAATCAAACTTTAGCTTGAGTTATGAATTGACACAATCACTTATTAATTAGAGCGTTTTTTGCATTAAATATGTTTCTATTGGATGTCATAAGAAAGACAAACGTTTTTCCTTCTAGCAAGGAATACATAAAACTTTCGCCTGTGTTACAATTTAAAGACAAGCTGTCGTAAAATGTGCTAAGTATCCAGCATCAGGAGGCAGAGTGTAATTCAGATATTTGAGCGGCGTTAAAGATACCTGTCAAATATATAATATAAACAGTTCACTTTGCATTGTACTACTCATTGAAGTTATTTTAAATTCTGCATTAATGTTAGTATGCATCCAATCAAATATTTGTGTTCAAAATGTAATTTTTCGTTACACATTGCAGTATCGGGGATGTTTCCACTCTCATTTAGAGATTTACATGTATGAAATTTCATTTTATCACATGTATGAAATCATAAACATACGAATACATAAGAGAACTATTGGACGTTATGTTGATTTAGTCTTTAAGACAAATATACAAACGCGATTAACTGAGTACTTATGTACGATTCCGTTTGAAAACAATTTATATGAGTACATTACACAGATACATTCCTGCATTAGCAATAAAAATGTTGCCATCCCTTCAAATTAATAGGCCAAGGCATATATATCATCTCTGTCGATGAGATAAGTTGTAACTTCTTTTTACGAAAATCGTTTGGACGAGCGAAAAAGGACTTTGTTGCTGTATTTTTTTATGGATTAAATCAACATATCGTCCAATGATAATCTTATTTAGTAGCATGTATATATGATTTGATACATGTGACAAAGTGAAATTTCACGTATATAAAACTCTATTCGAGTGTAAATAATTCCTCGATACTATTATATATATGTGTAACATATAATTACCTTTTGAACATAAAAATTTGAATGTATGCAAACTGCCATAAATGTAGAATTTTAAAAGAACTTAAGTGAGTAGTATAATATGAAGTTTTTATAATTGACTGGTATCTTTTACGCCGCTCAAATATCTGAATCCCACTCTGCCTTCTGATGCTGGATACTTAGCACATTTTACGACAGCTTGTCTTTAGATTGCAACACCGGACACCGGCGGAAATTTTATGTATTCCTTGCTGAAAAGAAAATGATTGTCATGCTCATTACATAAAATAAAGGCATATTCAATTCAAAAAAACGCTCAAATTA
>JACJUY010004413.1:34665-50369 GCA_014220935.1 Platorchestia sp. MABIK
AACACTCCTGGGACAAAGCGGGAAAGTCAACACAACCTGAAAGAGTGTGGCCAAAGGTATACTCAAAGAGTGTAAGGGACGGCATATTGTCACACAATATTAACTAGAGCATTTTTAGGGAGGGAATAAGTTCATGCAAATATACACACACACACATACATATATGTATATATCCATACACATATACACACATAGGAGCGTCACATGTGAGAACATACATGTACTTAATATTCGCAAACAAGTAATCAAAATCCATATGCACGATACAGATATGTCTTGATTGTTGTATGATATAATGAAAAGATAAGATAATTTGCACTAAAAATTTATGACTTCTTTTTCGGTACGTACTGCAGCTTACACTTATTGTGTAGACGCAAGATAGCGAGCTATTTTAGTTTTGAATTCTCTAAGTGTTTGAGGGGTTTTGATGCTCTGTGGGAGTTTATTCCACAGTAAGGCGCCTGATACTGACAGAGCTTTCTGCCCGATGTTAGATGTACGGTATTTGATTAAGACATCACGTCTCCTATTCGGCTGAGTGATTTAGTAACTGATGTTACTATCGTAACTAAATTAGTACAGAATGATCCAACCTACCATGTTTTCGCTAAAATTAGGTTACGGTCCGAGCATTCTAGACCGCCTGAACTAAATCTATTGGCGACAGAGCCGTAAGTCTCAGTATTTAGTGGAGTGACTATATTTTAAGTAATTTTTGTGTTATTTTCGAAGTTCAATTATGAGTTTTCTTGCTGGTTGTGTCTGGTAGGATGTTGCTTGCGGGCAGTAGTGACTGTCAATTTGCCCAAAGGTAGTGCTGAAGACCTTTGTAAAACTCAACGTTCTAGCATTAGAGAATAAGAAATAAAGGATACCGGGGCATTATAAGTTGTCGCGAGAGAAAGAAATAAAGGATACCGGGGCATTATAAGTTGTCGCGAGAGAAAGAAATAAAGGATACAGGGGCATTATAAGTTGTCGCGAGAGAAAGAAATAAAGGATACCGGGGCATTATAAGTTGTCAAGAAAGAAAGAAATAAAGGATACCGGGGCATTATAAGTTGTCGCGAGAGAAGAAAATTAGAGAGGTAAATGGTACCGACAAAGGCTTTACAAGGCTGTGGATATTTTTGGGAAATGGTTTAATAGTACCAGATAAATATACCAGCGAGGTAATAGTATTGAATTAACGCAGACAAGTGAATAAGCTTGAGATTAGCTTTAATCGTAAGTTGCGATAGCACTCCGACTTTAGTTCATAAACTTTGGGGGAATGAATACCATTGTTACATTGACGGTCAGAGGTTAGCATTGTAGATTGCGGTTGTCATTGTGCTGGCGAATTGAAGAAGTACCAAACAAGAGTAATAAGTAATGAAGAATAATGAGAGGCGATGTGCGCCCATTAATGAACCACACGTGGTGGTCTGGTAATTAAAACGAGTAATGGAGTAAGAGTAATAAACGAGAAAGAGTAACGAGTAATAATGTGCAGTTGCGGTGCGGCGCATGCAGAGAAAGTGCAGGTTTTTTTGCCTTGCCAGCGGCAGAGGTTTTTGCAATCGGCTCAAGGCCGCGAGCTGTGCTCACACAGCAAGCACAGGCTTTGCAGAGGCTGTGATGTTAGTAATACTGTGAAGCAGTATATGACTAGGGAAATTGTCATGAATGTGACTGGTGGATAGTCATGAATAAGATGTGTTTTGGTCGATTAGAGGATAATTGACGAGTGCACACTATTAGAAGAAAGAGCAAAATTTAATTTATTTCTTAGTCATTTGTCAAATGAGAGAGGCTTCATTTAATAATTTTTAAGCACGTTTAAACGATCAAGTGCGTCATAACAGTCATTTTACAAGCCTACTCGAATTTCATGATCAGTAAAATTTTGTGCTATGAAATTTAAAATATATTAATCGTAAAAGAATGCAATTAATCGTCAAGTTATCAAAATTTTCCACTAGACTATTTACAACTGATTGAACGATTAAAATTCAAAGCGTTTAACGTGAAAATTGATTTTTATTTTTGACAACTATTCGTGTACGTGTACCGTACACGAGTAAAGTATGTTCTTACGTATATTTCTTATGTAATCAGTTATGTATTGCAGTGTGTTATTTGCTATGCTTCATTATAATCATGTATACGCTTTTTGTTTAGAATTTGGTGTTTATAGTGTTCATTTCCTAAATCAGTATAGTGAGTCTTTTTGAACTTAGTTAAACTTAGGCTTCTGATTTTTAATTTCCAAAGTTTTAACAAGAGAGTACGAGTTTTTAAATTAAGCTTGCTATTTGCTATTTTTTGCTATTTCTGTTCTTTTTCATGGTTCACGCCGGTGGACGCTTACGTTAGCTTGATTGTTGATGCTGAGGTGGCAGCTAGAGAGAATTCCATGTTTGCGATATGCAATCGCTGACGCGGCTACCAAGTCGGTGAGACGATCGTTTTCGTTGCCTCAGCAAAATTAAAAGTTTATTGAATGCCTCAGGAGAAACTAAATTGGTATTCACATTCCAATTGCAATCAGCATTTGTGTTCACTGGAAATTTCCCGAACGAGACTCAAGACGCAGCTCTCATTTTCATTTTCATTTCTCATTTTCCTGTTAACAAGAATTTACCGAGTGCAAATACTTAAGATTAATAGGAGATGACTTGACTTTGCCTAAACTTGTGGGTTAAAAATTGGGTTCATGAGGAGACTGTTAACTCACTTGATAAGATTCATATTTAGTATTATTTATAAAAAATTGGGTTTGAATTTTGATTTCTTTATATTTTTAGTCTTTATATTTTTAGTTCTTTGGTAAATTATGTTTATGAATACCGGGCCATGCTAATCTTTTCGTTTTCTTTCCAATTTCAGGTGACGTGTTTGTGCTGGCAATTCAGTGAGTAACTTGCCAGCTGTTTCCTGTCTTTATTCAAGACAGAATCAAGAGTATTCAAGAGAATCAAGAGTTCTCTCACAGTTTTGAGTCTTTCTTCTAGCCCTCTTCTAAGTTTTCTTTTCGTTGCAACTCATCGGAGACAAGAAAAATTTAAAATTAGGATTAACTACGACCAACGGTGTTTAAACAACTGGAACAATGTTTTATAGTTGTTTTCAGTAACTTGCTATTAGAAAGTGCAAAGCAATTGTTTTGTTTCCTAAACTTGTTTTTTTTCTAAACAGTTCCATTGAGATCAAATACTTTTCAGTTGGAAGTTTTTTTATTTGACGAATGTTTAATTACCTTAACATTATGATTTTATCTACAATAAAATTTTTATCCTTGTACGGAACTAATAAAAATTGTGAACTTCGACATTATGGGAGAGGAATTGACTTAATTTGACTTAACTTTTATCTTCAAGTTTGGTAATCATATTTTTACCATTGGTAACTGTTCATTTGTTTAACAACTCGTTCGTTAATTTTTAGTAATACCTATTAATCATTTGTCTTTGTGCTTTTGTGTCACCATGGTTGTAAGTTGGTGTAACCGGCAGAGTTAAAACTTGAAATGTGTTGTTCTTTTCGGCGTTAGGTAATAATGACATTTTCCTTGTTTCTAAATTTTTCGATGCAACTTTTACTGCGTTGTATCCTAATTTGTTTATTTATTTCCCTTCACTTACCGTCATAAATTTGTAAATCCAGGTCGCTGATGTGTTAATGGAAATTAGAGTATTATTAATTATATCATTTTTATTGGTGTATTTTTTGCGTTTATGTCTATGACTATAGTTGTTTTTAACAGGCGTTTTACTTATTTATTTCTACGCTATAAAACGATTTACTTCGTTTTCTAAATGCGCGGTAAAATTAATGATTAATTTTTTCATGAGTTATAACTATCATTTTTACAATTATGTGTCTATTTGCGTTGTTAATCATAGTCTAGTACGACCCATGCACTGTGTAATGGTGTTGTACCGAGTACTTTAATTTTAAATTTTGAAGAAAAGGGCCTTTTTTGTTTCATCGCTTCAGCCGCCCTTATACTTTTGCTTTGCATTATTGGTTTAACCAGTGCTATAGTGCTGTGTTTTTTTCTGTGACGGACGGTGCTATCTGCGTTATTGATTAGAATTGTTTTTGAAACTGTTCAAACCTAAAAATTTCGTTTATATTTTTTCTCGGCCTATAGTTTTCCGTATGAGGGGGAGGTATGTGCCGCCCTTCATGCATTCGTGCACCGAGCCGCGTAAAAGCGCTCGTCGTGTATGAGCAATCGCATTTTGACTGAGCTGTTCCCGCCGATAGCATCGGGCCTAAGCAAGCTCCGGCCCCCAGTAAACCACTCGAAACGTTGCCGCCTTTCATATCCTACCTGACACAACGGAGCCCCAGCTAAAGGGCTCACATGATAGGCTCAGTGAGAGAGTTTAATCCTTTAGAGGAAGAGTTTGTTGACTATGAGGTTAGGTTGCACTGCTATTTCTTAATTAACAAAATAGGAGACAGTGAGAAACCCCCACACTAATTTCACTAGTGGGTCCAACAATTGCTAGACTCATTAAAGACCTTGTTTCCCCTAAAAGCACCTTAGAGGTTACTTATGCTGAGATGGTTGAAGCGTTAAAGCGGCATTTTAAGCCCACACGCAACCAAATCTTTGAGAGATTCCGGTTCCATTAGCGGAACCAGAAACAAGGGGAAAGCATTTTGTCGCTAGCTTGAAGGCCCTTTCACACACCGGTAATTTCAAACAGGAAGTGCTAGAAGAGACGCTGCTGGACAGATCCATATTGGGTGAGTCCAGTAATGACATTCAAAATTGCTTGCTGAATGAAGCTGGCCTGAAATGGCAAAAAGCCGTGGATGTAGCTACTGCCAAAGAAACCACACTGAGAGAAATAGTGCGGTTGGGGCAAGCTAATTCTATTTTGAATGTAGGTCAGACTAGAGTTCAGCAAACTGCTAACAAGCCTCAGAGCAAGACTCAGGCACAAGCTAGCCCCAAATCAGCACGCAGCGGCTGTGGTGGTTTGCACTGGCGTAGAGATTGCCCCTATAAAGACAGTAATTGTCATGTTGTGGCCAAAAAGGTCATCGAAAAAAATGTTGTTTTAAAATAAAAAGGCAGAAATCTGTTGAAGGCAACAAAAAAAATTTTGTGCATGCTATGCATGAAAAAAGGGGAGGGAACACCACCCTAACCCCAATGGAACTAGCAATGTAACCAGTGCAGACTACCCAGTTTCTAATCAGGGTTGTTATGGGGAAATATTTTTATTAGCCGAGGAAATGAAACCCCCAATCAGAATTAAATTGACACTAAATGGTGTGCCAGTAGAAATGGAGGTAGACACGGGTGCTGCCAGGTCTATCCTTTTAAAAGCTTCCTACTCTATATTACCCACCAAGACAAGACCCGAGCTGAGACCTTCTGATGTTAAGCTTTGGACTTATGGGGGAGCTGAACCAGTAGTTTGTGGGGAGATTAGGACTAGCATCCAGCATGAAGCTAGTGGTAGGGCTCCCCAGCTAGCAACTATTGTAGTTGTAGACAGGGAGGGGCCAGCCTTGCTGGGTAGGGACCTGATTAACTCCCTAGGGTTAACTATAGTAGCTAATAGGGTAAACAAGCTGGTTACCCAGGCAGAAGGGCTAGTACAAAAATTTCCCAACCTTTTTCAACCTGGTCTAGGTTGCTTTAGGGGAAGGAAGTTCAAAATTGAGATTGATCCCACTGTGGTTTTGCAAAGCCAGGAATGTGCCTTACTCACTCAGACCTATGGTGGAGGCAGAACTAGATAGACTGATACAGGAAGGTATTCTCACCCCTGTACAGTACTCTAGGTGGGCAGCGGCAATTGTCCTCGTGCTCAAGGCTGATCAAAGCATCCGAATCTGTGGGGATTACAAGCTCACGGTGAACAGGGCCACTAGGCTAGATACCTAACCTACACCCAGGGTGGAAGATTTATTTAGCGGGTTAGCGGGAGGAGTTATATCCTCCAAGCTAGATATGTCTCAGGCATACGCTCAACTACCCTTGGATGAAGACTAAAAGGAACTCTCGGTAATCAACACCTACAGAGGTTTATTTGCCTATAACCGTCTCAGTTTCGGAATTGCTTCCGCTCCCGGGATCTTTCACCGTGCCATGGAAGGGCTGTTACAGGGCCTCCCAGGAGTGTTCTGTTACCTGGATGACGTCCTGGTGAGTGCCACTAATGAGCAAGAGCACAACAAGAGTCTCCATCAAGTCTCATCTAAACTACAGGAGGCAGGGCTAAAACTGAAAATGGATAAATGCCAAATTGGAGTGCCACAGGTATCCTACCTGTGATACCAAATCGACAAGGATGGATTGCATCCCACTGCAGAGAAGGTAGCAGCAATCCAGAATGCACCAGCTCCTACTAATGTGACTCAACTGAGAGCCTACCTTGGGCTCCTAAATATCTATAGGAAATTTCTAAAATCATCTGCAACTATGCTGGAACCCATAAATAGCTTAATACACTACTCCTAATATTAAAAATGATAGGCTTAATACACAACCGCTGCTCTTGAACATAATGGATTGTCAAAAACTAAGCACATTTTATACATATGAAAGTTGACAACTAAGCACATCTTACACATATAAAAGTAGACACTCACCCGGCACAACTACATCGTATCAGTGCTGGTAGGACAATGGACTGGTGTCGACAGCTTGCCGATCGGCCTTGGCAGAATGTTGCCAAATAGCCTTTAGTATTTCAATGCGTGAGGTGCTTGGGCCTGAGTCAATTTTTTGGTATCCATAAAAATGGAGTTTGAATCACAAACGACACTTTAGCTTTA
This sequence comes from Platorchestia sp. MABIK, assembly GCA_014220935.1. Classification (NCBI taxonomy): domain Eukaryota; kingdom Metazoa; phylum Arthropoda; class Malacostraca; order Amphipoda; family Talitridae; genus Platorchestia; species Platorchestia sp. MABIK. The sequence continues at coordinate 41,458 of JACJUY010004413.1, forward strand.
ATACAAAATTCATTATAACTAATTTAGAATTTTACCGGACACCACAGGCTCAGGCTCATCTCGAGACTCATCAGCATCACTGCCAACAGCATCTCGCTCATCACACTCCTCTCCCTGAGGATCGTCGGGCAATTCACGATCTACCGCCGGCTCAACAGGCCAACTGCAATTCTCTCTCTAACAACGCCAAGGGAGTCGCACTGTAGCTGCCCCCTTCGCACAAGACCACAGTTTCGGGCTCAGTGGCGTCAGCGGAACCACCATGGCTCATAGAAACTTTGCCTTGCTCGCCACCAAGCCGACATTTCCTAACGTCTCGCACATGCCTAGGCAGTCCGTCTACGCACACCACGTGCTTAAACATGACGCCAGTGACCTCAGCAGACGTCCACTGTTTCGAGCACGAGGGCAGTGGGGGTTTCACCCACACCTCGTCACCAACAGCAAAGCTGTTGTTCTCACAACCATCAACCACCCGAAGGTTGACATCAAACGGCACTCGCCAGCGGCACCTAAAAATACCGCTCGAAGAGACCGAGCCAGCCTCGGTCTCCTTCCGAGGCGTCACATTATACCAAAATGTTGTCTCCTCAGGAGATATTCCTCCCCTAGCGGCGATCCTCTTGATCGTCGGGGGATTTCTCTCGACGATTCCGTTCCCACTCGGGGTGTAAGCGGCACGGAATTGCAGAGAAATCTCACACTCATCAGCAAACTGCTCAAAAGTTGCTGATCGAAACGCCGTCGAATTGTCCAACAATTCATCACACGACGCTCGTTCAATTACAACCTCGCGTAAATGAGCGACAATACTCGCTGCTGACTCGTTCAGCAGCCGTCGCCAGATAGCGAACAGCGAAGGTCCACAGTCTATCTTGGGCAAATTGAGTTTGGCACCAGAATGGGTCACATCAACCGCAACCCGACGCCAGCTCTCCTCAACAGACAGACCTCTTCGCACCATGAGGTTTTCCTCCCGCAAAGCAGGATCGATTCACTGACAGGCCTAGCATCCAACTAGCTCACGTTTTACCAGCTCTCGTGACAGATCACTACGAATCTGCCGAGCAAGGGAAAACGTCCGATCGATGCCCAAATGATGCGGCAAATGAGCCGCCCAAATGGCCTCCTCGAGACTCTCTCCTGTGGCAAACACAGTAGACACCTCTGCCACGGCTTCACCAGTATCGTGGTAACTAAGCCACCTCTTTGGTACCCTCATCATCTGATCGGCCTTGTTCTCGATCGTCGAAACGAAGCGAACAGACACGACCAGACCATGCTCAGCGATCGTCTCACGGATCACCCCAAGACGTCGCTTCACGAGTATCTCGTGCGAACACGATTGCGGCCATCGTCAGTACTATCCATCTGGTTGACGACTGTCCGGGAAGCACTGAGTCCAATATCGCAGGATTTCTACCCCGCCAACCCCTCTCCCTCCACCTCCGAGTTGCTACATGACGTTGTCATTCGTGCCAATTTTTTAACGATGTAGTACTTCTGAAGTTTATTAACTTATTTGTTTGTTATACAGTTCTTATTAATCACTGCATTATAACCACTACAAGTACTTAGTAAGTGGAGACTACAGCGGAATGCCAAAGTTAACCTGCATTAAATCATTATAATAAGTTATGACAACGACCGCTGGTGTTTGGCCATTCGACCCTCCATGTCGGCACTCAAGGACAGGGATTCTCAAACTTTTTAACTTAATCTTACACTAACTGAACTTGGCCTAACCTAACCCAACCTAACCTAACCCAACCTAACCGAACTTAACCTAATCTACTTAACCTAACTTAAGTTAACTTAACCTAACCTAAATTACCCTAACCTAACATTTCTGTAGCTACTCGGAGGTGGAGGGAGAGGGGTGGGCAGGGTAGAAATCCTGCAAAATTGGACTCTGTGCGTCCGGGAATCACAGGCGACCGTGAAGGTCTTAAAACTCCACGCAATCGAGAAATTGATGCTCTGCACAACAGCCTCCGACTCGGCCACGTTGATATGAAGATGGTCTGACTCCTTGCAGAGCCAGGACGCATCTTGAACAATGTGGCCGGTGACTTCCAAGGCCACACCGACCCCGAAGGAGGTGGCATCTGTCTACACAGTAACCATACCCTGCGGATCGACACACACCCCCACATGCCCCCAACAGAGTCCTCCCGACGAGCACTCTCCAACTCCCAGCTAAAACGCTGACAGAACTGTCGACCGAGTCGTCCCAGGAGCCGCTGCACCCTAGCCGTTTCAAAAACTGCAACAGGGACGCAGTCACCCCGCCACGGGGTAGTGACCGACTAGCCGACATCACATGGAGAACAGCCTTATCTTCGTCAATCCGGCTTCCACCGAACCGAGCTGAGAGAGTGCAGTTCCTCTCGACATCCTAAGATGTCCATTGGAATCTTTCCGTAAAGAAATTCCCAACAACCGGCCTCCATCCAGGCTCACTGGTTCATTTGTCACAAGTCCGTACATAACCAGATGCTCCCGGAGCTCCTGTATACTAAAAACGGACTACATCGTCGTTGTAATGGTCCGTCTCTTGACGTTGACGAATCCGGTCGTCCAACTACAGAATCTTGCCAAGAATCACTGTCATGATTCGAGGAACACACGATAAGCCGAAGCCTAATCGCGTCAGAGCATAAGGCACACCCTTAAATTTCACGATCTGGTAACTCCACAGATCCTCGGAAACGTGGATCTGCAGGTACGCAGACTTAAGGTCAACGACCTTTTAAGCTCGCCACGCAGCTGCCGTCATTTCCGAATTTTGTCGCCACACACAGCGACCATGTCATCACCTGTATGACACTCGATAAATCCGTTCAACTCATGGTAATCCATGACCAGACGGACATTGTCCTTCATTAGTTGCCCGACGGCCAACAACGGAATGATGCTCTGGATAGGGCCAACCCACCACTTCAACCAGCCCTTCGAGATCCAATTTTGAACCTCCGCGTCATAACGCTCACGAACATGAAGCGTTCGAGTACACCCGTACTCCGTGATCCGAGTCTGCACTGTCCAACGACCATCAGTGAACCTAGCAACAAAGTCCGGGTCGCTAATTTCGATCGATGCCGGCGTACCTCTGGAATCCATCGACCCCACCTTGTTCCTCGCCAGGCCGGCTCATAGCTTGGCACAGGCTGATCCATTTCTGGACCTCCTACAACATCCGGCCGGCCGAGATCTCCCCCAGCCAACCGCATACTTCGAGTTAGTCTCTCCTGACGGTGACGCCTCCCATGTGATCAATAACATCACCACCCAGGAGACAATCAACGCCAAGATTACCTAACTCCGGCATGACAAGCGCAGTGACACCAAAACAATGCTTCTGCAACCCGGCTACCACACGATAATGCTTCCCATCACAGGAATTCCTGCCCTCCGCCGTAAACAATGGCCGCCACGGTCGGAGGCGTTGGCCCACCACCATTCGCGGACAGACCACTATCCGCTCGCTCCAGGAGTCTACGAGACACCAAGAACTACGCCCATTCAACAGTGCACGAACAACTGGCAAACGACTCCTGGTCGTAATACCAGTCACTCCGACAAATACCAGATCGCTCCGCCTCCGCGACACACTTGCGTCGCTTATGGTCGCTCTCTCCGGAGGGGCATCATTACCTCCCTCAGAGAGGAGAGACCCCAGTGAGCCCGGCTTACTCGGTTTCTTCCCAAACCATCACCCGTGGTCCCAGCTACCGTCCCAGACGGGGCTGCCTCGGGACAGTCACGAGCAAAATGCCCGGACGTCCCGCACGCAAAGCATGCGGACCTCCTACTGGGGGGAGCCTTTGTGTGCACCGCCATAACGGTAGTAAGAACCCCTGCCACCACTGCCCTGCTTCCCGGAATCAGCGAGGTCTACCACGGGCTTGGCCCTCCAGCTTCGCCCGTCAACAGCCCTCTGTGCGGACATACGGTTACGCACCTTCGATACCACCGTATCGAACGGCGCAGCATACGCGTCCTCACACGCAACTGCCCAATCATACAGAGAGATAGAGAGACCCTCGTAAAACTTGACGCTAAAAGCCAAATTCCCCAAGGACAAACCTACCCTCCTACTTAGACGCTCCAAGCAGTCAAGGTACACGTCCACCGAAACGCCAGCTCCAAGCTAACGCTCGGTGAACCGTCTCCAGGCCTCCTGCCTAGGAAACGCATACTCAGCGATCAAAGTAGCCTTCACTACCTCCCACAGAGCAGCATCACCGACAGCCAAACGGTGATACACCCGAGCGGCATTGCCTTCGAGCATGAAGCCGATGATGTCGGCTGGCGTCACGCGCTCCAGCTGGTAGAACCTCTCCAGGTTCTCCAATCACTCAAGCGCATCGAACGACCTGTCGCCGGTCAACTTAGGCAACTGCCTAGTCAACCGATCCAGAGTTGGCCCACTCACCTGAGTCAAGATGTTGGGCAACAACCACAAGCAAGCTCGGCTTGCTCTCAGCCGGCGGCACTGACGATCCCAGAACGTCAGTCCCAACCGCCAGCCGCCCTCTTACCAGCCCAGCCGGCAACAAAGAGAGCTACCACAAGCCAAAGCTAAAATGCCTAGAGAGCTTGTGACGTAAAAACAAAATAATACCGTGTGCGAGAACGTAGCCCAGCTACCTCGCCCACGCGCTTACCGTCAAAGGAAGCCTCGCACATCTCAGCTGTACCGTGCTGGCAAGAACCGTACTTTTTAGTACCGCAACCCCGCTGCCTGTGGCCTCCTCCGTATACCTCGCCTCACACAAGCCCAACCCACGGAACACTTTCCGCACAAGGCTCCGGCCTTTACACAGCCACACAGATAAACTCTGTTGTAGTCCAACTGTAAATAAACACCGAGGATAATGTACCGATCGCACAAGTACATGAACTTCACACGAACTCGGCCGCTCAAAGCTTGACACTGCTTAGGGTCAGCGCACCGCCCGTCTCACGACAGTCGGTGAGCACACTTTCGCAGCGCCCTCTCGCGGCAGCAAACACCACAGAAGCGTTGAATTTTTGCAAAAGCTAGGATTTAAACTTAATTCAACACCAAACTTACACAGAAACTAATAATACTGACGCACTCAATAACTTCTAATGGCCTCGCACCTCGCACCCCCTGTGCCACATTGTCCTCATTTCAACAAATGCCATGCAATAAGTGGAAATGTGGATCACTCCAGTGAATAAAAAACTCCACCGAATGAAATAAATTTTATCACCTTAAATTCTGAAAAAGAAAATCTGCCAATGCACGTTAATGCATATGATAAACCAGACCCTTCAAAATTGAGAGCGCCATCGATAAGAGCTTTGAACAACTCACCTATCCACAACGTGAGGAACGTGAATAAACCTGAGCCTTTCCTCAACTCGATCTCAGATCACTATAATGTAAGTACGAACAATAAATTTGCTCTACTTTCAACAGACGCAAATAGTGACTGTGACATGCTCTCCTATTTAGTCAATCATCGGCTTTCGAAACATACGCAGGAACAGGGGAAAGTGAAACAAATAGAGATATTCAAAACCTTTCCAAAGAAACTCAAATTATTCATGAAAATTCACTGCTCATCAAGCCTCTTTCCGAAATCAAAATCCCGTGCGCATGCAGTCACGTAGTCAATCACTGCATTGGAAAATGACCCCTGAAAAATCTCTTGCCTCTACAGAGCCCCCAACGTACGACCAAGCTGATACTGATACCAAAAAATCAGCGGTGAACCCAATTTGCACACACGTTGCAGACACACTGGATGAATTCATTGAAACGATCGCTCAAAATAGAGCCTACTTTCACCAGTAGCGCAGCCAGGAGGGGAGGGGGGGGGGTAATGTCCCCTTCCCCCTTTTCCCGAAATTTTCGCCTGGCTGCGCCATTGACTTTCACTTTAGCTGACGTACACTGGCCCCTACACGCAGTAACGAAAAACTTGCATCACAGCAAACCTCGCAATTGAATTATCTATCTCTGAAAGAATATCAAAACTGAGAGCTCTAGAAAAAAAGACCAATTTGCAAAATTCGTTGCCAAGAACAGTGGCAATTTCGAACTACATACTTATCGATAAATACATCGATAGAAAAGTCTTCGATCATGCAGTTGGGGGCCTCATACCCAAAAACTTTGGGTCTCTTGGGCGATGAGAATGCCAATTGCCGTATTTAATGAAAAAGACAATGGGGTTTGGAAGACAACAATCTCTCCTGCATCAAATGTTTTGATAAATTGTCCTCCGGTGAGCATACATCGGAAACAGGACCACTACAGCGCTAATTTTCACCTTAAACTGATATTACAACCAGTAAACGAAGCACTAATATCGCTAATACCAAATTCTCTGCTAGACCTAGCAAATGCAATTACTCAAAAGAACATCTGTCTATAGGGATAAATAATATCAAAATAAAACATATAAATGCTCGCACTCTCAACGATAAAATGAGTGATATAAGGAGAATGCTAATTATCAGCGACATCGATATTTTATGCGTATTTAAAACATTGTTCGATTCACGAGTCGAAAGTTCACATTTTAACATAAATGGCTACACATTAGACAGATATGAAGGAGTCAAGAATATGAGAGGTGACGGTTCATCCATTTTCATTAAAGATGTCTACTCCACATTCCTATTCCAATAAGAGAAACATGCGAAGACATAGAAATGGTTTGGCTCAATGTTCAAGTAAACAAACACAAGTCTCATTATAAGCAATCTTTACAGACATCCGTCAGTAGCTCTAAACAATCCCCCAGCACTACTCAGAACAGAGATTTTCCCTTCCTTTTCTGATCACCATTAGGTAGAATGCCTAATTGCAACAGAGAAACAGAAATTCTGTTTCATAACATATCGCGTGAAAGACTAGTACTCCGGTGAAATATTTCAAAAAAGCTATTCGACAGATGGAGCGGATTTCAAGGCATGGAAAACACCGATGATGTCAATCTACAAGTTTAAATTTTTAATGAAAATTTCGAATCAGCCATTCACGAATACGCGTCTTTAACTGCGAAGAAAGTTAAGCCAAAAAATTCGAAATAGAAAACAGACGAGAGAAAAGAGTTGAGCAAAGCTAAAAGAAATTACCAACGTGAGTACAAACTGAACAAATCAGGCAGTACGCTTCGAAAGCTATATTAAGATCTTGAGAAGATCCTACGAAGAAAAGTTAGTGAAACAAAACGAGACCACTTCTACTAGGAACTGTTGGCAGCAAAACAAAAATAAAAAAGAACGTGGGAAATCATTAGAGAAGTTGCTCAGTATAAAAAATCAGACTGCAAAAGCAATTTTGACATCCCCTCAAAAACGGCGAATGACATCAACACTTTCTTCTCCAAAGTTGGTGAAGAAGTTTTCAATGAAGTGTCTAGGCTCGTTTCAAACACACCGACAGGTGCAAATCCGAACAATGTTTCATCCCCTAATACGAGAAACAAATGGAGACTAAGGCTGGTTAGCATTATAGAGATACGAAAAAGTTTACACTCATTAAAAAAATACAAAACGATTGGACATGCAGGCGTTAGCCATCAATATATAAAAGACAGCTTCCCTTTTACAGCACTCCTGATTTGTTTGATAATAAATGGATCTATAGCTACGAACAAGTGTCCCTATCAGTGGAAGCTATCCATTATTAAGCCATTGCCTAAATCTGGTGACATCGATAAAGCATCAAATTACAGACCAATCAGTCTCCTACCTGTAATGTCCAAAATGTTAGAAAAAGTAATGACAAACCAGCTCTCGTCCAACGTAGACGAGTCACATCTACTTCACGGCAATCAATGTGCTTACAGGTGAAACACCAGTACTAAAGACGCTTTGCTTAATATAACAGAAAAAAATACAATGAAACGGACCAAAAACATTAACTCTCCTATTCTTGCTTGATCTCTCCAAAGCGTGCGACAGTGTTGAGCATAAAAAACTCCTACAAAAAACACGGAACCTCAGAATAGACACTTGGTGGTTTGAAAGCTACCTACTGAACCGCTCTCATGCAGTGTACGTGAATAACAAAATGTCACCAATTATACTAAATAACTTTGGCGTTCCCCTAGGTTCAATCCTCGGTCCGCTCATATTTTATATTTTCATCAATGATTTCCCCCCCGTGACGGCAAAAAAAAAAATCTCCATGTATGCTGATGACGTACAAATTGCCATGACAAGTTCAATGGCAGATATGAAAGAAACACAAGTCAAAGCTGAAAACCTTCTAAGAAATCTGAAATTTTGGTACGACCATAATGACCTAAAAGTTAACGCAATTAAAACGCAATGCAATATTTTTGGATCACTGAATGCGATCAGAAATTCACCAAAATTGACGCTAACCTTTAGAGATGATAAAATTGAACCCGTAGATAAGGTAAAAAATCTTGGTTTTTGGTTTGATAAAAATATGACTTCCAAACCACACGAGGAACATTATGCAACAAAATTATCGGAACCTTAATGTTTTTTCATCGCATTAACCCATTTTAACCCAAGTTTTCAATTTTTTGAATTTAATATGATTTTAGGTACAGTGGCACAAAGAAGATTACAAACACACTGAAACTTCAAAAAATCCTTTAAAGCCAAAAAGAAAAGAAATACAGGCAGTCCTGAAATGTGGACCCTAGGTGGATGCGTATAGCATTTTGGCCCAAGTAGATAAAATTCCTATTTAAGTAGAAAAATAATGTAATTGTTTATAAAAGTTATACAAACTGTTCTGTTAACAAAAACTGCACTCTGACTTGCTCAGAAACTGTTCATTACTTGGAATAATATGGAGGAAAGCATTGAACACATAAAGTAGCTGTACATTTCTTACAGTAAGTTTTCAGTTGGCCAGAACATGGCTTGTTCTAGCATTTACGTTACTG